>QFEZ01000060.1:5113-52427 GCA_003316425.1 Russula lepida
TTCGCTTGCACACAGTAAATATGGACATACTGGTCATTACACATGCTTTCGTAGCGCCTTTCCAGTACTAGTGCCTCGCCCCGTCGGAGGCGGAAATAAGAAAGGGGGTATATGCGAGTGGGTTGAAGACCAGGTGGTACGAGTCTCTTCAGCATGAAGGCTATCCAAACAAAGTTTTGTCATTGTCTATAGCCTCTTTCCTCGTCTCTTGCAAAGTCGGAATTCGTCCTTTTTCAACAACCAACACAAATTCATTAAGTTCTTTTCCCATGCACTGGCACAAACGTAAGGACTGACCTTTCCCATAAATGCTATGCAAGACCGCACCTAGGACCGCAACACCGGAGGAAATTCTTCAAATATTAGCAAACGAGTGATTCCCCTCAAGCCGGGTAGCTCATACATGGGAACCTCTCGTACCGTGGATGTCCCGATAGTGGGTAGGTGATCAAAGGTGCGGTATGCCATGGCCACACTCTAATAATAGCCAATCACATGGCCTTGCTTCCAGAGGTACGTGTTCCGCAGAGGTTCAAATTAGGGACGAGGGTTGAATTCGAGCGTGCTAGAAGTGCAGGAGCTTGACATCTTACGGACATCGAGTGATGTATGGTGCAATGTCATGTAGCGCCCTCAAAGGTGTGACCTTGATCAAGTCATGTTTCACATAAATCGTCAAGGGAAAGCATGTGCAGGCAAACGAAAGAACCGCTCAAAGTACGAGATGTTATCTCGAACAACAGTGAAGGCCCTTTCTTCAGTGTTCTCCATTGTCTGAAGCGCCGTACCGTACCAGCAGAATGCAACTCGATAAGGCCCGGTACCTACTCACGTCGAAACACTGCACAAGGAGCTGGGCACTTGGGCGGCCACGCTTGAGATAACGCGTCCCAAATCCATCCGCGTGGTAATCGAAGGAAGAGTTATCTAAAGAAGAGCGATGAAGGGATGGGGATGACACAAGTTGCGGTTATATGGTGACAGTGTTAGGCTATTGATGGTTATGGTACAGTCCACGGGAGTCAGTTGGGGAGGTTCTTTTTATTATAGTAAAAAAAACTCTGCATTTACCGGTTGGAACTTGGAAGATGGCCACGTAACACCGAAGAGACCTCATTAACGAGTCTCGTGTTGCTAGTGGGGAAACAGTAAAAAGTCGCAACAAGTCGAGTAAGTTATGTCGTGCGGCAGTCATTGCGGTGGTCAACCCCCGGCCGAAAGTTCCCGGTCCCACATTCATATTCGGGCCAATCCGTGAGCGCGCCATTTGCAATTATCCAGGCACTAATCATAAGATAAGTCGAGCATTATCCCAGGCTCTCTAGGACTCCTCCCATCACCCTCGCTTCCCTCTTCACCCTCCATCAAGCCCACCTGCGGTCTCTATGAGCCCATCCACGGCACAGCCCCGGACATTGCGGGAAAGGGGATCGCCAATCCCATTGGCACTATCCTCAGCGCCGCTCTGCTTTTGCGCTACTCTCTCTGTCTCGAGAAGCAAGCGCAACTCGTCGAGGTAGCCGTGAGAAAGGCTCTGGATGAAAAGGACGCCGGCGGCCTGGAGTTGAGAACGGTGGACCTGGGGGGAAGCGTCGGGACGAATGAAATTGGCGAACTCCTTAAAACGTCGTTTTGACACTGGTCTGCCGGAGTGAAAAATGAACATCTTGAACATCTTATCAGAACCTAAACACGAAGTGCTCTTAGTACCTATGGTGATAAAGGAAATGTGTTGTCTGTACCTAAACAATGAGGTACAGTGCTGTGCCTTATCCCTCAGTACCTGACGGAGACTGAGAGGAAGCATGCGGGATTATGTCGGGAGATATGCTGACCACAAGTGACTGCCAATCTGACCTCGGGTACGTCTCCTTCCTTTGTAATTATCTAGAGTATGCGCCAGAGCTAGAGAAAGGCGGGGGTGCGTGCGCATTGCACTTGTGTTTGGCATGTGGTGGCTCTCCAGGTTCCATCTCTAGAGGTGATCAGGGAAAGGAGAGAAGATCTCCTATTACCGGGCGAATTTCGAACGGGGCTGTGTACTCGAAATGGTGTCGATGGGCAGGCAAAGGATCCACGTGTAATCAGTACACAACCCTATCGAAGAAGCGAGAATGTTTGCCCACTACTAAACTAACTTGTGATTGGTTCCACTTCTTCGCTGTATATTTTCGTTCTCGTCAAGCTCAGCACCGACCGCATCCTGACATATGCCGTAGCGTATCTCATTCCGTAGTTTCAAAACCCAGTGGATTTGGGGAGCTACTGGATAAACCACGTCTAAAGTTAACTTTTGATAAATATTATGAACTTGCTTACCTCCCTTAAATACGGGCCCAGATCCCTGCAGTAAAAACTTTTGTGTATGGGGCAGTAAGAGATGGTATAGCTGTTTTTTTGAGACTCTCTTCATCGTGTCCGTCTTCGAGGACCAAGACTAGGGCAACTTTCCCATCTGACTCTCTTCCATTCCCAAGATACTTGAAATCGAGGGGGAAACTTCTCCTAAATGGCCAAAAATCTTGTATTCTCCGGGTCGTACTCTTGGCTACCATACGTCTCTTTGAGTTCGTCTCTATCAACCTTGTAGCCTTTGATATATACTTCTGGTTCCGGCATTTTACTGTTAGGTCGTCGATTAGATTAGGCTCGCTACTCTGAGCTGTAGATGGAACTCGCCAAATGTTGAAGTTACGGTTCAAACTCCGCTGCATTCTATGGTCCATGCACAAACAAGGGGCCGAACTCCTTGCTTATCTCTCTGATCTGGTAGCGAGTTGTTGCCTACAGTCAAGATCTACGACCCTCATGTGCATCTTTAGTGCCATTCAGCTATGTCGCGCCCAGCCCAGCAACCCACAGCCACGTCGTCTACACCCGAGCAGAACTACCAGAGAAGATTGGTTATGAACGCCGTAGCAAACCATCCCACGGAGGATATCCTATATGGTATCTTCAATGAATTCGCTACCTTGCATCAACGATGCCATCGTTTCGCCATCTACCCTCAGATGAGCCTAAAGTGGAAGCCTCATGAACCAAAAGACCGACGTTCGGAAGTTCCAGATTTTGGTTTGGGTAATTTCACCCCCCGGGTTATCTTCCCCATTTCAAGCTTCGCTGCGGCGTAGAAACAAAACGCGCTAACCGCGCAATGGCCTCCCTTCCCCCCGCCAGCTCAATGATGGGCCTGGCCGATATCGCATCCCTGTTTCATTCCTTCTCTTTCCAGGCTCAAGATCAAGCCAAAGCAGCCTATAAGAACGACTTTCCTTTTCTGACAATGGTGTTGATTGGATTCTGTTAATTGGGCCATACTGGCTGCACCAAAAATTTGGTTCATTTTCGGAGGCCGAAAGCACCGTCCGTGCCCACAAGACATCTGATAGTGAAGATTTCGAGGAATCACTGAAGCTCATTGAACTCATGCGCAGTTCAGCTCCCATCCTTAACGAGCTTTATCTTCTCGGTACCGAAGAAACTTCTAATCGACTGGAACGTGTCATCGCTTCGATTGACGAATTTGCACAACCGGTCATCCAAGCCATGTCTGCTGGTACGTCACTGCACACTCAGGGCTGCATGCCATATTGCTAACGGAGCTATCAGATTTTGCGTAACGTCGCTAGTCTCCGGAGAAGGGAATGGATACTCATAATAGTGAAAGTAAGGATGAATTGGGCCTAGCTTTTGTACAGTATTTGGAACAAATGGATTCTACTCGTTATCGACGCTTTCTGCTGACACACACATCGTGCCATTATTCCGGATATAAGGAAGCCTTCGTTCATCAAACAACGCTTTTCATCGCCTTAAACCTCCTGAGGTATTGGAAAGCAAATACGTTGTTGGCGGAGTTGATAACAGCCTGACGGCCTTTGCAGACAAGCCGTCTACGGTGTTTTGTAAGGTGATGACTTAAGGTGTTGTTCGCGGCGCTAGCATCATACTCTCCGGAGCATAGGGCATAATCCAGAGAGTATGAACTACAGGTCTGTCAGCGAGTGTGGAATCATTTCTGATGCCTCTGGGCAGCTGGTCAAAGATCAGTGACAGAAAGTTACATCGGAACTGAGCTGATCAGGGAGAGGATAACTCAAAAATCACCGCTGTTGCCTTCTCCGGTTGCAGTCGGTCGCCAGTCCAGCGTCAACCCAAAGTCTCCATTCCAGGATAAGCGACCATTTCAGATATCTTGTGCGGACCTTAAGCTCACCCTGCATAAAGCAATGCCCCACGCATGAACGTCCCGGATACTACTCACCAGCGACTTTCACCCTCCAGCATGCTCTCTCCTGCCTACTCGTTGGTCGGATCATCTCAGCATGCAGACTTCAGTTCGTATTACGAGTCTGGACGCCGGGAAAGACGGCTCTCATGGCTAGGAACACCGAAGAAGCAATGGGCTTGGCTGATGGTGTTCAAAATGCGTTTGAGGGCTGATTAACGAGTCTCGCAGTTATAATTGTTTTGCTAGTAGGGAAACGGTAAAAAGTCGCAACAAGTCTGAGTATGTCGTGCGGTAGTCGCAGTGGCGCCAGCCTGAGGGAGTCACAACCCCGGCCGAAAGTTCCCGGGCCCCATTTTGAGACGCATTCGGGTCAATCCGAGCCAAGAAATGGACGTCGCGTGCGCCCGTGATCACATTCTCGTCCTTACCCGACTCCAAATTGCCACTAGAGTACGAATGATCGGGTGGGGCAAGCTTGGGAGCTTGCCTATGAGGGGGTTGGACTATGTCCACGTTCAGCGCGACATGTAAGGTTGAAAGAAGACAAAAACGAAACATGTCAAGTCAGGGGAGGGAACAGCAATCTACGCATACTACATATTATGACCCTGTTATTCCGACTTCTTGGCTATTGGTATTCAGTACTCGGCGGTTACCCGTCATCTATACAGCTTTGATCTGTCACCAGTTGGTAGATCTGCTGTGCCGGGATCACCTTGTTTGATGGGGAGGAAAACCCCGCATAGGAACCGGTTCAGCGGTTCTACGCATTCTAGTTAGAGACTAATGCGATGGGCTCGGGCCTAGAGCGGTTCTTCGGTGTCAAGGTGGCTACAAGTCGGCAGCTATAAATGGTTGAAATTTTAGATAAAAATATTTTTTGTTTGAAATTTGTACCCTGATATCAGTTGTCGATGTATTTAATCCCTTACTCCGTTTACTCACTCCTGTCCATCGTGTCAGTGCAATGCAGACACAATGTCAACGTCAACAAGGGCGACAGTCTCACTAGTGGGGAATTATCAGTTTTGTATCGACCACGGGCAAGCGGACGGGCTTCTGAGCCTACCTCCCTGTTATGCAGCAGCAGAATTTCGGAACTCGGGAGAAGAGGACAAGAAGATGGCATGGAAGTACTCCAAAGGAGCGACAGCAATCTGCTTTCTGTGCACTAACACCCTTCCCTCGATTATCTCGATCAGATTGACCCGCGGAGTATCCTGGCGACCTACATCTTGAGCGCATTATCCCAGCAGTCGAGTTGACGACATCCTACTTATGTAACTTGGCATGCGTCTGATGCTCCGAGGCATTGGCCTATCATCTTTCCATGGTGCCCTCCTCCCTCCTGCCACATGTCTTCTGTTAACTGCGATCCAAGTGGAGGTGCCACAACCTTGACAGACCTCTGTATCGCGCCTATTTTCACCATTTGGATCGCTGGCACGTTGGGCGCTGTATTCCCTGTCCTTGCTCACCGTTCACATGTGGTCCATGTATCCCACACCATATTCGAGTACGTCTTCACCGTCTGCTAACATTTTTATCTCATAAACAGACACAGGTGCGCCAAATACTTCAGTTCCGGTATCATCACTGCCACCGCATTTATCCACCTCCTTGTCCCCGCCATTAACAAGCTCACCTCACCATGTCTTGGAGCCGTATGGAAAAGCCATGTGCGCTATCCAGTTGTTATTTTTTTTTTAAATGATTCCGATTCTGACCTGCTTCCACACGCAATGTAGCCATACCCCCTGATTCTTGCTTTCCTGGGGTGCTTCACCATCTGTACCATTGGGATCCTTGCCTTCCACATTTGGACAGCCAAGCTTATGAGACTTGGTATCCATTATGGTATGTTGACTACGACTTTGACCGCCTTTTCCAAGTGTCCACCCTTTACCTCCTTGTTGTTTAGTGCTAATACGCTGCCCTTTCCTTGTTTTTGGGTAGATCCCCACGGATATAGAGTGGGCGCTTTTGTGACGTGTGGTTCCGACTCGGAAGCAGTATCTGTACAGGCTCCCACATTCAATGACGGTCCGAAGCTCGAGAAAACCAAAATGGGAAATGACTTCGACTTCGGAGCTGGCCGCACAATCAACCACATAGATGACAATAAGCAAGCACCGTTGGCATCAGATGAAAATGCTATGGACCAATTGATTGGCGTCGCCGTCCTCGAACTTGGTATCGTTTTGCACAGGCATGTGTATAACGTCATGTGTCTACATTACCCACGAGCTAATTAACCGAGGCATAAGCGTCTTGATTGGGCTTACCTTGGCCGTAGGCGATAGATCCAAAGCCCTTTTCGTCGCCATTATCTTATATCGTATGCATCTCCATCAGAATTGTCATCGCTCAGACAGGACCGCTCACTCATCACCCCTGGCACAGAAATTTTCGATGGCCTTGCTTTTGGCTCCCGTCTCACGTACTTCGACCTCCCTCATAAATATCGCAGGGTACCCTTCCTTGGCGCGTTTTTCTATGGCATCATAACACCAATAGGTATCCTTATGGGCCTCGGCGTGTGTATGACACGTAATCCTAGCTTGGTGCGCGCAGGCTTAGTCTCAGGCGTTCTCGACACTCTAAGTGCGAGCGTCCTTCTGTACACGGGATTCGTCGAGCTTCTTGCCTACGGGTTCTTGTTCGATCCCGAGATACGTAAGACGAGCATATGGAAAGGTTTGTATGCACTCACCTGTATGGTACTTGGTTACGGGGCCTTTGTATTCCTCGACAAATGGGCTTAGAGTTGAATTGATAGCATGTGTATACGAGTTAGTAGATTAAATGGATGAACTGGCCTTGATTTTATGACGCAGGAACTGGTTAACCAACGTGCGTTTTGCTGTTCTTGAGCATTTCCGGGGAGCAAAACCATTTTTTTAATAATGATAGCAGGCAAACAATTCGCATCGCCGCGTAGCGCTACGTCATTGCGTGTGTGTGTGTGTGCGTGGGAGCCCAGGGGAGATCTACACGGTGTAGCTAGCTAGGGGCTACGAGAGTGAATTGTCATCCCTCTTTAAGATGGGGATAGACGAGGAAATGTGGGAACGCATTGTGGACAGCGGTTCCACCAATGCGAGTGCTGAGAAGGCATACGTCGTGGATAGCGGTTCCAGACGCGAGTGCTAGGAGAGGCGATAGAGGGCGAGGGCGAGGGCGCACAAAGAGAAAAAAGAAGAGAAGAGGGAAACACACGATACGATTTACTCGATGCCATCCCCGACGAGCGAGGAAGGCAGCTTAAATACATCAGAGTCCCTACCAAGTAATCGAATCTGGTGGCATGAAAGAGCGGCGTCGTCGAGGAGTGGGTATCCGCGTCGTCCGTCATTTGCCGGACGTCCAGGAAGAATGTAGAGAAAATGTCAGTAAAAAAATGAAAGAAAAGACATGTATTGGGGCGTACTAGTGCCGCGCGGCTGTGGATATCCACCCAATGCACGCTCGATGGATGGAAGGTCCTCTCATGGAACTCCATAATACCGATCAATGGTCGTTTTCAAGCCGAGATTGCTCACAAGCCTAACATGGTTTCGTGAACATCGAGTTTAATGAAGCGTTGATCATCATTGCTTAAAGTGCGAAGAGAAAAAGCGGGAAAATTTAAGAGAGAAAGGGAAGCCGGGAGGCTGTGAAGGCAGGAAGGAAAGTGGTTCATTCATAGTTGTCTTGCACAGGTGGCCGAGAGGGAGGCGAGAGGGGAGAGAGCACACCTGACCACGCCAACTCGAACGCGCGGCTGACCGGCGCTCCGACACAGTTCCGATCCTCCCTACAACAGGGATGCAGCAACATTATTTAAACATTACTTCGAGCCATGAGTAAGAGGTGCGTCACGGTTATCGCGCGTCATACCCTGGTCATCGTGTTTGATCGGTCCAGTAGACGCTATTATACCACCCCTTCACCCCTCTCAAGGTAACCCTTTCTCCCGTCGATTATCGTGTGTATGGATCTGGACACGCAGCCCGGA
The DNA here is from genome assembly GCA_003316425.1 of Russula lepida. Taxonomy (NCBI): domain Eukaryota; kingdom Fungi; phylum Basidiomycota; class Agaricomycetes; order Russulales; family Russulaceae; genus Russula; species Russula lepida. Next base: position 13,342 of record QFEZ01000060.1, read on the forward strand.
CAGTCACACGTTAGGCTGCCAGCTGCCAGCACCTTGTGCAGTGTTCGACACAACTCGTGAAGAGAGAGGGAAGGCAGTTACAAAGGGGACTCGTGACATGGACAGGTCCCAAGCCTCATTGAGTCACATTCTGGCTGCATATTATAGCACAGCGCTCCTGACGATAGTGAACACCGGAACTCACCGTTGCTTAGGGATAACATCTCGTGTTCTTAATAGTAGCTTCGACACGCATTCCCTTGGCAATTCATCTGAAACTACACCTGACTAATGGGAACACCTTGAGCGCGCTGCGTGCGATTGCACCATCCATCGCCCTCGTTTGGAGTAAGCGTGAAATGGCTGCTCGGACCACTGACAACAGAAGAAGCGCTCTTGGACAACAGCGTACCACCGATTCGCAAACATGTCTAACCTGACCGTGACCCGTAGTTTTAAGCATCGTTTCGAATATGGGCAGGACTTGGCGACTCCTCCCCACTGGGGTTCGGTTAGCTCGGCGGAAAATGAGATCAGGACGACGCCTGGTAGAGAAGGAGAAATGGTATGACTCGACAATAGCTCGCTGTAGTCTTGATTAATGCATCTCAAGCGACATGAGGTCTGCCAGTGTCACGGTGTTCTTACCGTACTGTATGTGGATGATCAAGGCGATCGGGTTGGCCCAGTGGGCCAAAGCCACTAAGGCCACGTGACAGTCTCACCTGACATCACTTTGGGTTGCGTCTCACCCTTCTGTTTATCGCACTCGAATTCACCCGTATGCCTTACTACACCCTATATCTGAAGCACATCGATTCACATCGACAGAGATGTGCTCAAGCGCTCAAATGCTCAACATTTAACAATAACGTGCTCGTTTCCATTGACTTGTTTGATCGACGGGCATGCGCTTCCTCCTCCATATCATTTTATCACATAATGTGGTAGCTGTGTTGGAATGTAGGGACCCGTGCTGACCTCTATTCAGACTGGACATGAGACATGAGGCATTAAAACTGAAAAGCACCCCGAAACCTTCGTCGTAGTCCTCGCCCACAGCCCTGCGATCAAGACATGTTGTGAAGGGCCCCTCACATATGAACCATCTGCCTTCATAGAACTCGGACATTCGCCAATAGTTGCAGTGTTCACTCTAGTGCTGCGTTTCTAGGTGCACTGCGGACCTTCATGGTATCTGCGCGGGAAGGTCAGTGACCTTATGTCCGTGCACGTGCGAAAAACCTCAGTGATGCTCGTTGCCAGTGTTGGTTGGTAACAGAGGGACTCTCGTCATAACTAGAGACGTGACGAGAAGTGATATGCAAAGCGCAGACGGCCTAGAAACAGTCTGAGTGATTGCTCGGATTGTGACTACCGATTCTGTGCTGAAGAAGGTTTTACTTTCCCAGTCTTCAACTTGTGCCCGCATTATGGTTCGTCACCTCTTACCCGAAGCACGGCCGTTCACATGTACTCAAGGCTCGGCGACTTTGACTCTGTGCCCCTCCACCCGTGTTTCCTCGTCGAATCCTCGATCAGTGGGCAAATGTTCCTTTCTTTGTTTCACCCCACGTCCTCCCAGACGGTGTATCGTGCAATACGATAGCAGTGTTTAATGTAGGGCCACGTACGACCTTGGTTTCGACGGGACACTGGAAAGGCAGCGCAAAGATTTGACCTAGCATGATAATGGGAGTGTATCCACATTGCTGAATTGACCCGCTCATAGGATTGAATATGAATGTAAGTTATATCTACGCCTCATGTGCAACATGCATGCTGAGTGACGTGGATCGCCTAGGATAATCCCAAGATTCCTTTTATGGGACGAAGGCTATCTCCGGGTTAATGTAAGCGGCAGCCGAAAGGTATTGTTTCACCCAAGCAAGCATGCAGTATGCCACGAGCGATCCGCACGATGCAGGTTTGTATCCGACCCTCTCTGCTATTAGAGCGACCCTATCCACTCAACCTAGTCCCAAATATCTTTCAACCATGGTCGCCACAAGTACGCGAGTCAATGCCCCGTCTCTCCCCGAGTTGTCGCTCAATGTCGCATTAAATCCCGCGAATATATTCCAAGGCGAGTCCAAATTAACGGATTCTGGACCTCGCGGAGCAACCAGTGGACAGACATCGCAACGGAGTGACGAAGGGAGTCGTACGAGCCCCTCTACCGTACCGCACGACCCACCAACCTCGTACCATGCCCCTTCCACGGCAGAAAACCATTCCCATCGCCACTTAGGATCTACCCCGCGTCACTCGGATGTGAGAAACTCCCACTCTCAAGGAAACGAGGAAGCAGACCGTGGAACCGAGCGAGCTGCGGGGCAACAAATTTCGGACAAGGCACGAAGACAAGAAACAGTGCGCGGGGAACATGAGGAATCTCCCACTAGTTCAAGTGTTCAACGCGGTAACGTAGCACACCCACTCATGCTCCGGGCCATACAACGCTGACGAGTGAATCTCAAGGAGAAGTGGGACACTCTTCAGACCCCGTACGATCGTCGGGTACCAGCAATATCCCCATCACGCCTCCTGCTTCGGGATCTCCGCAAACCAAACTTGCTCACGGTAATCCGATAGTCGCGGATCATCTGCCGCGGCCTCCGACCGTTGTGAACTCAGATACCCCTGCCACACAGGATCGTAAGCCACCGTTTCTCATAACCCTTAAAATTCACTGCTGATTCTATGCCCCTGCCTTTATAACACATAGCATACACACTTTCCAAACAGCGAACTCCGCAAAATGACAGCAAAAGAACATCGCCCATCGTCAGTCAACCTGATGCGGGCCGCACGGCATCCACAGGTATGGATCGACGTCCATTGATTCAGGAACTGCATCTCATAACACAGAACAAGTGATAGAACAAGCGAACGTTGGAAACCTCGATCCAGTGAGGTCTCAGCAAGCGCAAGTCAACCCTGACCACCTCCCATCTGCCCATCCAAATATGTCCAACTTGCCTAATGTCGACTCGGTCGCGCAAGAGGGTCAACAAGGAGAGGCTGGCACTACGTCTACGACAGGTCAGCCTGCAGGGGATCAGGCGGCTCGGCAAGCTGCTAGTCAGGTCACGAGTCAGGCAGCCAGTGAAAAGACGAGTCAGACAGCCGCTGAGGCGGCGGGTCAGGTGGTGGGGGCTAAGTCCAAAAAGCCTTTTGGTAGCTTTTTCTTGTCATTTTTCAAGGCTTGCCTTTGTCGTTAAGGACTTGCTATTTTAAGTCTGAAGTCCGTGTCCTGATTTAGGGACTGAAGTTAGATTCCCTGGTCCTAATTGTCACTACAATATTTGGGCCCATTCGACACCCCCATTCGACACCATACTTTACTTTTAGTACGAAGGTATTCTCTGTATTTAAACAGGCCTCGTCGTTCCCAATTCATTAGTGTTGTCTCTCCCTCTAACTTGCGTGCCATTGCCTCGTGTCATTACCTCAAACTCATCTTCCTTGTTTTGTCTTTTCTTCCCTCATTGCTTCCCTCGTCGCCGTGCACGTCTCGCTCGGCATCTTGTCCACACGTTTATCGCGCTACTATCGCCGATCGACTCTGCGCTGTGCACAAGTTAACAGTCGCGCTACGCCACGTAAGCTAGTTCACGACACGTACGTGACAATTTCAGATCCGCGCCCGCTTTTGGGTCTCATCACTCTCTTCCGCCTCCGCGATCCGCTTCGCCCCACCCTTTGTGCTGATTCGATAGGAGTCCAGCACCTCCTTTACCGAGGGCCTTGCCCTCGGGTTGGAACTTGTTAATTGATCTTTGAGCGAAACTTGACCATGACCACGATTGACAGCACCGCCACCTGCAACAGCCTTTTCAAGATAGTTGATCATATGGCCACACGCCCATCTATCCGCGAGGATCGGGCTGTATGCCAGGTCCGGTCCATCCGGCGTTCCGACTTCTGGCGCGACCCATGGTGGGGTCCCGCAAAACCCTACTGTCGTTGTTTGTTCGTCCTCGACGAACATAGAGAGGCCGAAGTCGATTATGTAGATTCGGCTTCTGGGTTTACGGTCCAAATCATCGACATCAACGACCACGTTTCCAGGCTTGAGGTCTAAGTGAGCGACTCTGTGCTCATGTAAAAAGGCAACCCCTTCGAGAAACTGTTCTGGAAACATGGTGGCCGACTCCGGAGGATGATGGAAGCGGATGTATTCGTCGAGAGGAACCCCCCATTGAAGAGCAATCACCTTTGCGATTGGGGTGTGGACGACGCCGTGCAGCTCAATCGTATGATTTGCCACCGATTTGAATTCATTGAGATGCTTTAGAATCGCAAGCTCGTCCGTATCGTCGTCCACGATCTTGAGCACAACATGTGAACCGTCGGAAGAAGTTGCATCGCGCATTGTTGGTTTCAGCTGTTGGCAAGTAACGCCGCAAGTTTCATTAGTCGCTCCTCTCAGCTAGCCAGTAAATGCGGTGTGCGTACAGGTGTGAGAGGGACCAACATGCTGTCTGTCGGCTCAAGCTCGTATCCAGCTTCATTTAACAGTTCTTGGACTGACTTATCCTCCAAACTGGCATGGGTTGAACCACCAGGGGCTGCACTTTGTTGATCAGGAGCCGCATCCTCGTTATCGTCACCGTCACGATCGCCACGCTTTCGTTTCCCAGTCATTGTGGGTAGTCCACGTTTAGCAACCTCATCTGCTATGTTGCTTAATGCCATCACGGGGCTTTTGAGGTTACCACTATCAGCGGTCGCCCGCGAAAGCAGATTATACAACCGGAAGACAAACTCGAACGCATCTTTGGGCCGGGTCAGGTTAAAAGAAGTTACATGATATAAGACCTGCACAGAAGACGCTAAGTCATCATCTTAATAAAAGTATTTTGTTTGCATCGTCCCTACCTTCTTGTCTGATATATCAGGCTGATATACCAGAAATTCGTGGGCATACAGCTCAGAGTCGATATAGATGCCCATGATCACCACCGGATGATTTGTGTTGCGCCGGAATTTATTGCCCAGTCGAGCCAAACAGGATGCCTGTAAGACCAGGCGCCAACAATCCGTTTGACTCTCCAGTCCAGCTTTTTTCCCCGACACGACTTCAAGAAGGCAGTAAGGGAAGTGCTCTATCGCCAAGTGAAAGTCGTTCATTGGTGTATACCGGTACATGGTGGGTTTTCCCTCCCGAGCCACTGCAAGAAGGGGGAAAGGCCAAGAGGTCCTACTAATACATCGCTTGTAAGACATGGGCTTTCAAGTAAGTGACTCGGTGATGACTCACAAACAGGCTTGCAAACTTGCTTGGCGACGTTTGGCTTCTCCTTCGAGATCATGCAAAAAAACTGCACCAAATTGACTTTCTCTCCCAACTTTGAACCGAGCTAGGTTTAACATATTCCTGCTGAGCAGAACGTGCATGTACTGCCCAAATTCGCAGTCTGTTACCAGCTCTTCATCTGAACTGGTTTCATGTTGAAAATAGTCCTTGAACGATTGGCCAAACCGCTGGAGAAAATGAGAAAGCGGTCCGACAAATGCTGACTGTGAAGGATGAGGTAGATTGTGGTGGAGAAATAGCCGCTGCACTCACGTCTTTGGGCACAAATCGCTTACGTGCCAAGTCATCGCGGTACTTTCCGAGAAAGGGAGGCACTTCTTCATCGGTTGCGTTTTCCACTTCCTCTGCACTTATATCGGACTTCTTGAGGCTTGCAAAGCCCCCTTTAGAGGGAACTGTAAACGTGATCTCGCTTTCATGTGGAACCGGTTCCCTGTACATAGGTTCTAAATGATATTTTCCTGTTAAAGAATGCTTGTAAGCGTATTGTTCGTAATACTGTATAAAGACAAATACTATCACTACCTTTTTCATTTTCCCTGTCCAATGGCAGCTGGGCGATCACATGGATATGGCCAAGGGACAACTGATCTGGGGTGAAAAAATGGCGCAGTGGGAGGGCGATGTTCAGTTCAGTCGCATCCCGTTCGCTTCCCGGCTCATCAAAATGCAACGCGTTCACGGCATTTGGAAGCTCCGAAGGTTGGGATGGCAAGGGGCCGTTGGGCTTCCAAAGGCGAATATAGTTAGGGAGGACGCTGGATGGAATGTCAGGCCTTTCTTTAATACGTTGCGCAAGGTCTGTAACAAAACGATCATTGGATTCATGTAACATAAAGGGGCCTCCTAGTGGAGCCCCGTCGTTTTTGACCACCAGGCACACCAGGGGTAATTCATCCCGAGAAATGTTCTGACCTGTGGGAGAGCACTCATAAGCCATGACCGCATCACTGAAATATATGGCAAAAAAATATTCCACCTACCTGTACTGGTGGATGGCCCTCCTCTGGCAGGTACCTCTACAATTATGTGGACGTGCCCCGCAGAAGGTTGACCAGTCCATAACCCCGATATGAGCTGAGTGGGATCATTTAACATGGTCATTGAATTTTCATAGTTATTCATGTTAATTCTGGAGGCCACGCCTCCAAGAGGTCTGAGGTCTATATCAACCTTTGAGAAGTCAGCCACTACATCAAACAGCACATCAGAGTCCTGATGGACCTTCCAATACATCAAATCCATAATGTGACAATCCAACCTATTGAGTTGTCCTTTTTCACGGATGCATCGAATTAGCTCCTCGACATCTTCAGTGCCAGGGATCGAAACGGTGAAAGGTGTATTGGTACCCATGATATAACAGGTGAATCTATACGTTTCCTGCCTTGCGGAGCCTGCATTCTTGTTTCGCCTGCCAATGGTGCCGATGGTGCCGCGGCCGAACATTTAAGCGGGAGGTGCAAGCGTGATGACAAGCGTGATGACAGAAAAAAAAAAGTTCCTGGACCGTCAGTCTCGTCTCGCGACTCTTGTCCCTTCACTAATATCCAGGGGTGGTTACAATGTCAAACGAAAAAGGGACCAGCTGGTTCAATCTCGTGACGCATTACCCACTTCCTACATAACTTGTGCACGCCTCCGAGACGGTTGCTGGCCGATTCTCAGAGTCCGCGCCTGTTTCTCCCACATGTCCTTTTCAAGCTGTAACTCAAGTGGAAGTGTCGCCATCTGGACAGATGTCACAGATCTTCGCATTGCGCCCATTTTCGCCATTTGGGTCATTGGCACGCTGGGCGCCACACCTTCCCTATCCTCGCCCATCGTTTACCGGCACGTGTGACCCGTGTCCAACGCACCACATTCGAGTACGTCTTCACTGCCAGGTGCCAACGTTTTCATCTCACAAATTGGCACAGGTTCGCCCAATATGAATATGTTGGCTCTGGCGTCGTCATTGCCACAGTCCTTATCCACCACCTCCCCCCTGCTATTAGCAAGCTCACCTCACTATGTCTTGGAGCCGCATGGGAAAGCCAGGTGCGTGCTCTGCCCAGTTCTCTTTTGTTTTTCGTAATTCCGATTTTGATTGGCTCCTGTAATGTAGCCTTACCCCCGATGCTTACTTTCCTGACGTTCTTCACCATTTGTGTTTTCGGAATCCTTTCCTTTCAGATCGGGACAGCCATGCTCATGAGGCTTGGTATCAATTACGGTATGTCTACTGTGGCTTTGGCGACCTTCCCTTCCCTTCCCTTCTAACCCCAACCCCTTTCCTCTCCCGTAGATCCGCATGGATGCAGAATGGGCGCTTTTATCGTGCATTGTCAAGAAGCAGGTTCTGCGCCAGCTCTCACATCCAATAGCAATTCAGAACTTGAGAAAACGGAAATGGGAAAGTACGACGCTGGCCACACTCAGCCACATGGATGGCACTAAGCAAGCATCGCTAACATCAAGCGAAAACCCTATGGCCAATTATTTGGTGTCGCCGCCGTCTTGCACAGGCATGTATTGTTCACATGCCCACATTATTCCACGCGAACTAACCGAGGCCCGCGATTAGCGTCTTGATCGGGCTTACCTTAGCCATGGACGATAAATTCATGGTACTTTTCGTCGCTGCTATGTTGTATCGTATGCATCTCCATTAGAATTGTTGCCACTGGACCGCTCATTCATGACCCTTGGCACAGAAATGTTCGATAGCCTTGCTCTTGGCTCCCGTCTAGCATGCCTCGACCCCCCTCATCAATATCGTAATCTACCCCTTCTTGGCGTGTTCCTCTATGGCATCACGACACCGACAGGTATCATGATGGGTCTCGGCTTGCGCATGATATGTAACTTTGGTTCGGTACACATGAGCTTCCTCTCAGGTGTCCTCGACTTTCTAAGTGCGAGTATTCTCATGTACACGGGATTCGTCGAGCTTCTCGCCCAAGAGTTCTTATTCGAGTAATTGCATCGTAGAATATCCTGGGGGCCGCCCACGGATCCCGGAACGGATCAACCTCGTCGGAGCGCCCGTCAGCCGTTACAACCCCGACAGTCGCCTTTTCGCCTCCTTTCTCCTGCATGACCTTTCATCCGTTGACAGCAAAATCTGTCATTCCCCCCGGTTTCCAGCACAGATGAAAATGAGGCGAGGACTTTCTTCTTCCTATTCCACCTCATCGCCCCATTTCCCACCCTCCTTTTTCTCAGTTCGCTCTTTTTGCTCTCGAACAATGGCGCTATCACATGGAACTCGGAGATTCGCCAATAGTTGCAGATTGAGTTCACTCTAGTGCTGTGTTTCTAGCTGCACTGCGGACCTTCGTGGTATTTGCGCGGGAAGGTTGGTGACTTTATGTCCGCGCACGTGCGAAAGGCCTCAGTGATGCTCGTTGCCAGTGTTTGCGCTGGATAGCAAAGGGACTCTCGTCATTACTGGAGACGTGACGAGAAGTGATATGCAAAATACAGACGGCCTAGAAACAATCTCAGTGATTGCTCGGATTGTGACTACCGTTAACTGTGTGTACTCAAGACTCGACAACTCTGACTCGGTGCCCTTCCACTTGTGTTTCCTCGTCGAATCCTCGATCAACGGGCAAACGTTCCTTTATTTATTTCAGCCTATGTCCTTCCAGACGGTGTATCATGCAATTTGATTGGTTCTGACGAGACACTGGAAAGGCGGCGCAAAAAGATTTGGCCTAGCATGTATAATGGCAGTGTGTCCATATTTACGATCGTACGCATAAGAAACGGGTTTAATACGGTTCGGTCCATAGTATCACCCACACTTGACCGAGACATTGCTGAATTGAGCCGCTCATAGGATTGATATGAGTATTAATGTAAGTTATATCTACACCTCATGTGCAATATGTATGCTGGTGGATCGCCTAAGATAATCCCTTAATTCCTTTTATGGGACGAAGACTGTCCCCAGGATAATGTAAGCGGCAGCTGAACGGTATTGTTTCACCCAAGCAAGCATGCAGTATGCCACGAGCAATCCGCACGATGCAGGCTTGTATTCTGACCCTCTCTGCTATTTGAGTGACCCTATCCACTCAAACTAGTCCCAAATATCTTTCAACCATGGTCGCCACAAGTACGCGAGTCAATGCCCCGTCTCTCCCCGAGTTGTCGCTCAATGTCGCATTAAATCCCGCGAATATATTCCAAAGCGAGTCCAAATTAACGGATTTTGGACCTCGCGGAGCAACCAGTGGACCGACATCGCAAGGGAGTAACGAATGGAGCCATACAAGCCCCTCAGGATCTACCCCGCGTCACTCGGATACGAGAAACTCCCACTCTCAAGGAAAAGCAGACCTTGGGGCCGAGCGAACTGCAGGGTGGCGAATTTCGGACAAGACGCGAAAGCAAGAAACAGTGCGCGGGGGACAGGAGGAGTCTCCCACTAGTTCAACGCGATAACGTAGCACACCCAATCAGGCTCCAGGCCATACAACGCTGACGAGTGGATCTCAAAGGAGAAGTGGGACACTCTTCAGACCCAGTACGATCCTCGGGTACAAACAATATCCCCACCTCCCCATCACACCTCTGCTTCGGGATCTCCGCAAACCAAACTTGCACACGGTAATTCGATAGTCCCCGACGCGGACCATCTACCACGGCCTCCGACCGTTGTGAACTCAGATATCCCTGCTACACAGGATCGTAAGCCACCGTTTCTCACAACTTTTAAGATTCACTGCTGATTCTATGCCCTCGCCTATATCACACATGGCAGACACACTTTCCAAACGTCAAACTCCGCAAAATGATAACAAAAGAACATCGCCCATCGTCAGTCAACCTCATGCAGGCCCCATGGCACCCACAGGTGTGGATCGACGTCCATTGATTCAGGAACTCCATCTCATAACACAGAAAAAGCGATGGAACAAGCGAACGTTGGGAACCTCGATCCAGTGAGGTCTCAGCAAGCGCAACTATGACCACCTCCCATCTGCCCAGCCAGATATCTCCAACTTGCCTAACGTCGACCCGGTCGCGCAAGAGGTCAACAAGGAGAGGCTGGCACTACGTCTACGACAGGTCAGCCTGCAGGGGATCAGGCGGCGAGGCAAGTTCCCAGTCAGGTCGCGAGTCAGGCAGGGGGTCCGGCAGCCACCACTCAGGCAGCAACTCAAGCAGCGGTTCAGGCGGCGAGTCAGCAGCCACCACTCAAGGTGCAGTGATTCTGGCGGCGATTCCGGCGACGATTCAAGCAACCAGTCAGGTGGCGAGTCAGGCAGCCAGTGAAAAGACGAGTCAGACAGCCGCTGAGGCGCCGGCTCAGGCGTTGGGGGCCAAGTCTAAAAAGCCTTTTGGTAGCTTTTTCTTGTCTTTTTTCAAGGCTTGCCTTTGTCGTTAAAAGATTCACTATTTAAACCCGAAGTCCGCTGTCCTGACTGTCCTGATTTAGGGACTGATGTTAGATTCTCTGGTCCTAATTGTTACTATAATATTTGGGCATCTTCTGTGAAGCCGTAGTAGTCACTTGTATGGATTATGATGTGCGATCCACGTGTCATTACTGTACTGTATTGTAAGGTTGATAGCATGGCTGGCGCGTACGGCCATTCCTGCTCGCCTGACCACACAATCTGGGCCATTCAGAGCACTTCAGTTCTGATGCTTTCTCCAACACATCGCGCCGACAGTCCCTCGCCTAGTAGGATCGCCTGGCGATGAGTAGACGGTTGACCTGATCTGCACTTCCTTTTGTATACATTTTTCGAGTTATTTCGCCCTTCCGTACTATTGCCTTCCACCGGAAATTTATTTTCATTTTAGCAAGATTTTAACTCCTTTTCTATTGACTTTTAGTGACTGAGTTTAGTCTGCGTCGAATGTCACGCATGGGCTGTGTCAGGTGACTCGCTCGCTTGCCTCGTGGTTGACACGGTGCCTAGTGATGCAGATTCCATTATATTAACTCACTCTCAACCGCTTGGAATAGCAGGTTCTATTCCCCCTCTTTCTATTGCGTGCAAAACTACCTTTTCTTCTCCTTTTCTCTCAGCTCTTCGCACTCTGACTCGGGCACGAAAGAACGCCAAGCCGAGCAAACGAGCCGTTGTGCGTTTCTCTCGTTCAATCAAGTGCTGATCCTTTCCTCTTTTCTTCAGACAAACTTTTACTACTTGGACTCACCAGCGCGGTTCGCTGCGCTACAGTATAAAAACATTTATGTCGAGCCTCAGACCAAAAAAATCCGTGCATGGCACTTCATGCCGCTAATCTCACAGATAGCGTATCTCATCGGAATCCGATGAAATACGCAATCTGTTAGACTAGCAGCATGTCGGATGCCTTCCCTAAGCTCCCAGCAGCGTTTGGTAATCTTCCGACCATCCAAGTGGTACCTTTACTCAAGCATGTCGTCAGTGTTGGAAGGGCAAGCACACACGTGCTGAACGGACGGGTGTACATGTGCGCCTGGCACAGATCGGCTTCTCGTACTTTCCATTCTTCTCATTCCCAATTCCCATGGACTGACTTCTCGTCGTGTGATTCCCGATTCATCAAACCTTTTCTCGATACGATCCACCCTGCGTAGATCACTGCTATCTACTTAAGAGCCTCGGACTCAGTCATGTATACCTCAGTCTTTGTGCCACTTAGACTGAGGTTTGTATCCATATTTTTACTCACGCTTCGTTCCCATTACTCACTTGTACCTAGACTCTGCATCTGCTCATAGGTACTACCAAATACACTTAGTCTTCGTGCCATTTAGACTGAGACTCTTCATGTCTGCTCATAGTCAGACCATCGCTGACCCGAGTGGCTTCTGCTCAGATCCATTGCCAATTGAAGCACTGTGCACAATTTAACAGTCACTTGCAACAGAAAACTGTGAATAACAGAACACATACAGGTTCAGATACACACCTGCTTTTGTGTCCCATCACTCTGAGTTATGGGATGCAAAAGCAGGTGCATATCTGAAACCATATGCATTCTGCTATTTGCATTTTCTGTTGTGAGTGAGTGATTCACTCTCTTCTGCCTTCATGATCTGCTTTACTCTACCCATTGTGCTGACTTGATAGGCATCCAGCACCTCCTCCACTGGTGGTTTTGCCCTTGGGTTGGAGCTCATTAACCAATCTTTGAGGCAAAGATTGGTTAATGAGCTCTTCTGACCTAAGGGCAAGACCACCAGTGAAGGTGCTGGATGCTCATTGAGTCAGCCTTCTATCGTTGTTCGTTCATCCTCGATGTTTATTGAAGATTTAAAAATCACATTATTTAATTACAGTAAGTAAGCTGTAAGCACATGAAATTGTGGTGACGGTGGGAAAAATAATGGAAGGAGAATGAGAGAATGAATTAGTATTGGGCCAGGAACACTTCAAAGATTTTCCCACCGACTCCACCAATGCCAGCCAGGTATCGTTTTTCTCGTAGTTACGGGTAAATGAAAAAGGAACCAGCTGGTTCAATCCTGTGACGCATTATCCACCCTATATAGCCCCCGAGACGGTCTGCGCCGACAGATTCTCAGAGTCCGAGTATTCGCTTCCCGTGCTGCAGCTCCTGTTCCTCCACCCACATGTCTTTTCCAAGTTGTGACTCAAGTGGAAGTGTCGCCATCTGGACAGATGTCACAGATCTTCGTATTGCGCCCATTTTTACCATTTGGGCCATTGGCACGCTGGGCGCTGCCTTCCCTATCCTCGCTCATCGTTCACCTGCACGTGTGACCCGTATCCAACGCACCACATTCGAGTACGTCTTCACTACCAGGTGCCAACGTGTTCATGTTCATCTCTCACAAATTGGCCCAGGTTCACCAAATATGTCGGCTCTGGTGTCGTCATTACCACAGTCCTTATCCACCTCCTCCCCCCTGCCATTAGCAAACTCACCTCACCATGTCTTGGAGCCGCATGGGACAGCCAGGTGTGTACTCTACCCGGCTCTCTTTTGTAATTCCAATTTTGATTGGCTCCTGTAATGTAGCCTTACCCCCTGATGCTTACTTTCCTGACATTCTTCACCATTTGTGTTTTTGGGATCCTTTCCTTTCATATCGGAACAGCCAAACTCACGAGGCTTGGTATCAATTACGGTATGTTAACTGTGACTTTGGTGACCTTCCCTTCCCTTCTAATCCCAACCCCTTTCCCACCTTTTTTTATTTTGCCTCTCCTTGAGTAGATCCGCACGGATACAGAATGGGCGCTTTCATCGCGCATTGTCAAGAAGCAGGTTCTGCGCCGGCCCTCACATCCAATAGCGATTCAGAACTCGAGAAAACGGAAATGGGAAAGTACGATGCTGGCCACACACTCAGCCACATGGATGGCACTAAGCAAGCATCGCTAACATCAGATGAAAACCCTATGGCTCAATTACTTGGTGTCGTCGCCGTCGAGTTTGGTATCATCTTGCACAGGCATGTATTGTTTCGCATGCCCACATTATTCCACGCGAACTAACCGAGACCTGCGATTAGCTTCTTGATCGGGCTTACCTTGGCCATAGACGATAGATTCAAGGTACTTTTCGTCGCTGCTATGTTGTACCGTATGCATCTCCATTAGAATTGTTGCCACTGGACCGCTCATTCATGACCCTTGGCACAGAAATGTTCGATAGCCTTGCTCTTGGCTCCCGTCTAGCATGCCTCGACCTCCCTCATCAATATCGTAATCTACCCCTTCTTGGCGTGTTCCTCTATGGCATCACGACACCGACAGGTATCATGATGGGCCTCGGCTTGCGCATGAAATGTAACTTTGGTTCGGTGCACATGGGCTTCCTCTCGGGTGTTCTCGACTTTCTAAGTGCGAGTATTCTCATGTACACGGGATTCGTCGAGCTTCTCGCCCAAGAGTTCTTATTCGCCCCCGAGATGCGTGAGACGAAGATGTGGAAGCTACTATATGCGCTCACCTGTATGGCGCTTGGTTGCAGTGCTGTCGTTGTCCTCGGCAAATGGATTTAGGGTTCGAGGTATGNGAGTTCCAAAGAGTAATCCCATCGTAGAATATCTTGGGGGCCGCCCACGGTTCTCGGAACGGATCAACCTCGCGGAGCGCCCGTCAGCCGTTACAACTCCGACAGTCCCTTTCGCCTTCTTTCTCCTGCATGCATGACCTTTTGTCGACAGCAAAACCTGTCATTACCCTCTGTTTACAACACAGATGAAAATGAGGGGAAGCTTTTCCTCTTCCTATTCCACCTCATCGTCTCTCCCATTTCCCATCCTCCTTTTATTCAGATCGCTCTCTTTGCTCCCGCTCTCTTTGCTCTCGGACAATGACGCTAGCTTATCCGCTATCACGCGGCAACTATACCCTCCCCTATCACTCCATGCTGACCATCATGGTTTTTACTGCGCGTCTTCCCTTTCACATCCTATGTCGTGCATCCGGCGCAAGACAACTACGCGTCTATATCCCTCCCTACTTCGCCATCACCACCCTCTTTTATACGGTCATTATTACATTACTTATCATTATTACATACAAATCTGTACTATATCGTTTGTAGGTGTAATGTTCAGTATATATATACCCGCTTTCGAACATGTTGTCGAGGATATCAGTGTTCAAATACCCCTCCCCGTCTTCGCGATCTTTGTGTGCCTTTTCTAGTTCTCGCTCTCGTTCTTGTCCGCGTCACCTCTCGATCTCGATCTTGCACATACCCTGCCTTGCTCCTATTCGTCGTCCCTGTCATTCCCTTCCCAACTCCATTCTTTTCGCTGTCCTCTCAGCGGGATATTTTTCCGTATTTCCCGTTTGAACGCATCGTGCATTTCACGTGCCTCCAATCAATCAATCAATATTAATGATGTCTGACATGTGCAATCTTAGAGGAGGCAAGTGCGCCTAGTAGGGATTCAGGGAAAGTGTAGCACATATACCCATTGATCAAGAAACAAGCGGTATGTAATGACAAGTCTATAAAGATATGTGATTGTGCCAGTCAAGCGGCCTTGATTTCCTATTTCTTTAGCAAAAGTTCGTTTCTGAAAATGAAAAAGATCTGAAATTCGTCCCTTCGTTTCTCGTTGCGCGCCCCTAGTCGTGTTCGAAGAGTACACCCAGTAGGTCGTCATTGGTTTCGTCTGTAAAAAAAAAACATTTGGGTAGTTCATTGCCTCGTCGCCAACGCGGAGAGCAGAGTATCAAAATCTAATTTTGCCGCTACCCACACCAATGACAGTCAACATCTTCCTTACATCTACACAGACGTGACACGAGACGCACCTTTTAATACAAGCGCCGTAAAAGTCCGCGCTAGTTCTGGATACTCCGCCTCAAGCCGGCCTAACGCTTCTCCATCCAAGGACCAGAGCACCGCAGCTCGCTCCACGACAACAGTCGCGTTTCGGGGGAGGCCCGCGAGACCCGATAGCTCACCCGAAAGTGTTCCCGGGACCATGGACTCCTCGATCGCGGGCGTGTGGGTAGCGAAGTTGTACGTCGCACGCAACACGCCCGCCTCAATGACGTAGAGCCCGTCAGCGGCGTCACCTTGCTTCCATAGCACGTGACCTGTGGGTACCGTAACACGCTTGAAATAGGGTGCGAGTTGCTCTAGTACAGCACCGTCCGCAACGTAGGGCGAGAAGGCCTGCTCAAGGGCGTGATGAGGTTCTACTATTGGACCACGTGCACCCTTTTTGTTTTTGTTTTCACCTACAGAACATCGATATTGGCGGGTACAACATGTCAAGATCGACATAAGCATACCAGATGCCATAGTTCGCCAACCGGCATCGCGCAGCTGTGCCCGTCGCGGTGTATGTGGCAGCGATTCCTGTAGATCCAGGCGCATACTATCTTGTCTTCCCGGAAGCACTGATCATGGGTCGTTGTCAGTGAGCCTCCAACGCAAGCGCGGCTCACAGAGCCAGGGGTCTTACCAACAGGCTTCGCCTCCACGCTGCTCGTCTCGAACCAGGCACGCAGATATACGTTCTCCGTCCCTGCGTGAGACATTAGTATCGCACACGGCGCTGGGGGCGCAGACAGGCAGGCTCACATTCCATCGCATCGTTAAATGTCACGAAAAACTCCACGTCCGGCAGATCAAGTAAGCCGACACTGTCGAGGGCTCTGAATATTTTCCCATCACCAGCACCACAAATGACAAGCACAATATTCCGCCCAGAGAGCAGGCGCTGCATCCGAACAAAAGCCTCGGCCGCGGAAAGGTCAACGCCAAAAACGAGCGAGAAGTCGAGTACAAGGAAGCGAATTGGCGCGTGCACCCATGCAGACTCAGTGACAAGAGAGCGGATAGTCTCTTCAACGCGCGTTATGGTGCCAAAGAAGAGAAACCCCTGGAGATGTAGGACGGTCGTCTGCTGCGAGACCTCGCGAAGGTACGCGCGATGGGCACTAGGCCGGCGCACTGTCGACAGTGTCTTCTCCCCTGTGTGCATAACACGAATGCTGCGTCGCTGAGAGTTTTGCACGACGAAGAAAATGCCTGTTGATGTTCAAGCTGGCGTGAGCTTTAGCCCTAGGAAACTTCCGTGTATATGCTCACAGCTAACAACGATTCCGAAAAGGACGCCAATGACGAAATCCCAGACAGTCATGGCTACCATAATACTTGCAATAGTAATGTATTCTGGTTTGCTCACGCGGTGACGAGTGTCCCAGAGCGCCTCCTTGACAAGGTCGATTCCCAGGACGAAGATAAGCGCGCTGACAACCATGACCGCTGTTGCCAGTTTTGTCAGAATTATGCCACAGGCGACGCTAAAGAACTCACGGATGTACGCTATTGGCCCTGTTCCAGAAAATAACACAGCAAGAGTTGCCGCCGCTAACATAAAGCCCGACAGTCGTGTGGTTCCTCCTACGCGATAGAACCTTGAAGATTTTTATGAGATAAGCAATTCGCGAAAGAGGATACCACACGCACAGGAGGGTATTGACGTAGACGAGGTAGTTTGGTGCAGTGCCAACAAGACCGGCAATTAAGTTGGAGTACCCATGCGCGATGAGTTCTTTGTTCGTGTCAACATCTAAGTCGAGGGATACGGCTATATACCGTTTATCATTAGTATACCATTAACGCGCATGCGATAGTCATAAAGCACGCACCGAGAGCTGGGACATTGAGAGGAGGATGCAAGACATTGAAGAACAACAGCGCAAACTGTGTGGGTAGCGTTGCCCATAACGGGCCCCATCTGGTCTTCGTAAAATCTAGGCACGGTCGGTGAAAGGAACCCTCAGATAGCAATGGACCGCACCAAAATAAGTATAGAATCGATACCATTTCTCTTCACTCTTCGCAACCTCGAATAACCAACCGTCTCTCCTAAGGGTGTCCAGGTCGAACCCTGCGCCGAGAATGATGATATAAAACACCACCGGTATTATCAAGAAATCTATGATCCACGGTTTGAAAAAAGGGTTGTCCAAAATAAGATAGCGGGATACACACAAAATGGCAGTATGAGTTGGTGATGCCACCGTGACGTGATGAGTCTTAAAAGCACAGCGAGGGCAAATGCTGGGGCCCAAAGAGCCAAATTATGACCGCGCAAAAAGAACAGGAGCGTGTCCAACGAGAGGGAAAAATCATCGTCTTGTAGGCGTGTCGAGACGTTAAGACCAGTAATGATTAGGAACACGCCGACGCCACCGATGCAACCCACGAGAATGTGTCGTGGGAAGAAACCGAGGAGCGATCCAAGCCGGAAGAAGCCAAGGAGAAAGAACGTGACACCTGTCAATCACGTGAGTGATAAGCGGATAAACTACGTAGGTCGGTATGTCATACCAGTGAGCACGCTCGAAAAAGCGAACGCCACCAAAGTAGTAGCCACAATCTCGCGCGGCTTGCCCTCGCCTATATCCTGGGCGATGCGCGTAGCCATTATGTGAAAGAAGGGCTGTGTACATGGTAGGCCCTAGTGATTCTATTACCGATGGATTGGGTTTGACTTACCACAACCTCAATCATCATGCTGCCATTCGCACCAGCGAAACCAGATGCACCAGCGGAATAGACGAGCTGAGAGACAAAGGTACTACATAAAACTGTCAAATGTGAAAGTGAACTCAAGAAGGTAGATAACCTACGAGACAAAGAACATCGACACCCCCATCTTTCCAAGATCCATAAACTCGCCAGTCACAGGGAACATAATCATACCATCTAGATCGAGATCACGTGAGACAACTCAGGCCAACGGTTTGAAATAACGTACATGATATGCCGTCGAGTATATTGAGTAGTAGACCAAGGATGACGGCAGGAAGCACGTGTACAGCTTCTGAAACGATTGACTTGGCACGAGCGACCAACTTGTGTGGCCTGTGATGAATGGCTTGAAAGGGGGAAAGCGGAAGAAGGGCGGTGCGCTCCGTGAATCGCGGTGAGCCGATAGGGTGTGGTGTAGGTGGCGACATGAACTCCTGACCTGGCTGGGGCTGGTACGTAGGAGCTGGGGACGAAACGACAGGAGTGTGGTGATCGCGCTCTTCCTCACCAGCACGTTCATGGGGCGGGCTGCGGCTGGAATATCGCGCCATAAGAATGCTCAAGTTTGATTGCAGAGGTGGGTGCGAAGATCGAGCGTCAAGTGTCAACGTCGACTCTGTCAGATTAATCAAGGACGAGGTTGGAGTCTCCACGAGCTCGTGCACGTGTTCAAGCGGGAGTGAGCGAACAGATTCTGAGGGTTGCGGGAAAATGAATGCCGGTGCACTGGTCTCGACGTTGCGCATTGCAAGGGTTTCAGAGTCCGGGACGCGGGGTGTGAGCGGTTCTGCGCTGGGACTGCCAGAGAAGTCGGGACGAGAGAAAGAAAGAGGAACACCAGATAACTCTACAGTGTGGGCGCGAATGTCATTCTGTGAATGACGAGCAAGAAAGCTTCCGGAACTCGCGGTATTCGCGTGAGACGAGATAGGGTTGAGGAGGCTAATCACTGGAGTTCAGCCGACGTGAAACAGGGGACGGAGGAAATGATATAGGAGAACCGGTCAGGGGTAACGATGGGGGCTAAGAAGTATTAAAAAAGACCAGAAGAACGCACCCAGCCCGTGACAGGGGTGACCCCGAGAAATGACGAAGAGCTGGCGCAATCCGAGGTTGAATGTCGCGAGGGGAAGCACCATGTTCACATGCTATTCTGTCGGTGGTATGCGCTTCTTCATTTAGCGGTACAAACGTGTGTCCATCAGAGGAAGCCTCGCTTGTTAGGGATGGCGACATTCGGTGGTTTGTATCGCGTCGAGGGGAGCCACCGTCGAACCTCCATTGGGCACTCGTCTAAATCCGACCACCGTCGAAAGCGAATTGCCAAACAGACTTACCGGGGAACTCCGCCAATAATTTATGGCCGATAAGCCCCTACCTGTCCCCCTCACGCTCACCTCGATAAAATACTGTAACCCGCAATGTCCAACACAATCGCCCTGTATGCGCCCTTTCCCCTTTCTTAAACCCACTTCTCATTCATTTATAGCTACCCACTCTCAAACTTTACGTTCAGGTGTGTCTCCAAATCATATTTCAACATCATTTGGCGCCTTCTTTTTGCGTCCTCGGCAAGTGCGACTCACCTGACATGCTCATGCGACCCGCAGTACCAAAGAGGCACAACCTGAAGAAGATCCATCAGTCTCAGCTCGTCTACAGCGCCTCCAAAATAACTATGAGGACTTTGGCATGCGACGCACAGTCGAGGGTGTTCTCGTCGTACATGATCACGGTCACCCCCACATCCTTATGCTCCAGATTGCCAACGCTTTCTTCAAACTGTATGTTCTGCCAGTTTTCTGCATTTTCCTTTCCCCTCACGTAACCTCAAGTCCCGGCGACTACCTAAAGCCCGGTGAAGACGAGCTGGAGGGCCTCAAGCGCCGTCTAGACGATCGATTGGCTCCACCAAGTGATTCTCGTCAATTCAACGCCTCTCACGGAATTGACAATGACTGGGAAATTGGAGATTGTCTCGCCCAGTGGTGGCGCCCAAACTTTGAAACCTTCATGGTACGTGACACGCGAATCCTCATCTCCGCCGTCCGACGTCGAACGTGTTCGTACAACCACGTGCGCGTAGTACCCGTTTGTTCCTGCGCACATCACCAAACCTAAAGAATGCAAAAAACTTTTCCTGGTGCAAATGCCCGAGCGTAGTCCGTCCTTCTTCCGATGCCTCGTGCCCCATGTCGTATACTCACACGTTTGTTGCACATCAGAAGTTCTGGCCGTTCCCAAAAACATGAAGCTACTCGCCATCCCGCTCTTCGAACTCTATGACAACGCCGCACGGTGACGTTCATCTTCCTTACCTTTTCATTATTCCTATCCCGCTGAGACGCGCATATACCCAGGTATGGCCCACAACTGTCAGCAATCCCACACCTTCTCTCTCGGTATGTCCCTCTTTTCTCCTTGGGTCCATCACCTACCTTTTCCTTAACGACAGGTATAATTTCATCTATCAGTAACTCCTTTGTCCCTTTTTTCACGCCGAGTTACGCAAAGAATCCCGTGCCAGGATCCAGACCCTGAACTCTACGGAAGGCCGCCGCGTCTACTCCTGCTCTCCGCATTCTTGCATCTTTTCAACTTTAGTCATCCCCCTGAGCCATCTTTCAGCTCTGTATCATGCCTCGCAACGTAGCTTGTAGAGTGACAATATGAGACTCACCTCGTCAACGCACACGCCCGGGGCTGTCGAGTGTCAAGAAAGACAGCTATTGTTCCAGCGATCATCAATTTTCGCGCGCCTGACAAAATTCATCTCATTCGTACATCGGCCCTCATGACAGTATCCACGACTTGATGTGATCTGACTTCGGACATACATAAATCTTCTTTTCCGCACGAGCTTCTGATGAGCCTTGCGTACAGTGTGAGCGGTATCGGCAGTTAAAAATTCTACTCAATGCGTTGCACCTCGTGTCTTTCTGTCCTGTAGTTTGTCCCAGACTACTCCCTTCCTAATGCCCGACCGTGCGGAAGAAGTGTGATGCGCGTTCACAACAGGTAAGGCCATGGGACGTCTCCAATCACGCCACACGACTCCCCTGCAGGGCAGTTATGCGTCCTGTCAGATACGGTTCGCCCAATAGTGATTCCTTTCAGTGGCTTTTTAGTCTTACTGGTGGAGAGTAAGCCACCTGCTCTCGTTCTTCTCTATTACCGTCGAAGTTTGATGCGCCCCTTCCCCGACGTCCACGTGACGCCAGCGGAATGCGAAAACCTCTGCCAAGTCTGGGTAGTGCCTGGGTGTAGATATATCAAGCCCTGCCATTTGTTGGTTTTGTCAAGGGTGAAATTTGATGCAGGACATCTCAGACTCTTCCATTCTATAGATTCCATGAATAGACCGAGGCGCGCCCAGGATTTGAAATGAATTCATCAACGAATTCACAGGGATCGGAGACCCAATCTCCGTTGATCGTCAAGCGATGCTGGCCAGGCCACGTTGGTCTCGGCATTTGGTCTCGACATTTGATCAATCAATCTATATCGATAGGATACAAATTTTATCACCGCTTCGCTCGTTCTCGTCCTTTCGACGCCTGTCAGGTCAGCACTCAGGGTCGGGCCGGATGGTCACGGGGCAGACATGAGGGTCATACTTTCTCGTAATGATACATAATAATGATGTACGATCAGTTCCTCCAGTTCGTGAGATGATTCCAGATGCACGTGTGAGACCATCATCCCTGCCTTTGCGGTTCCACCACAGATGGATTCAAATGAACTTGTCGTGTTGTGTTACTCTGAATTGGAATCAGGAGCCACAGTAGACACCAACAAGGTGGTGTGGTGCTGTTGAAATTTAAATTTTGGAGCTTGTGGATTCAAACTCGACGCGCCCCTGCTCTAGGCCCAAAGCAAACGCGAGCCAATCGCAGACCAGCAGAGACCAAATCGTAAAAAAAGGCAACGGGCTCTGCGTTTTACCTAAAATGCAAGGTGGTTTACCCATCAAAGTTTTTCTAGGGTTGCGGAGCATTTGAGTGGCGGTCTGGTGGGCGGGACATAGTTTCCGCCCCATCGGACCGTTTGCCTAAGGAAGGCAATATCCGACCATTTTCCGCTTTGAGGGGAGAGAGAATAACGCAATGAACTGAGCTTCCATTTACTCGTTACTCAGGAGATTGGAAGGGTTGCTCGCGATGGCCGAGACGTATTTGCTCTCACAAGAGGAAAAGTGTTCAAGCAGAGCAGCCCATTGTACAGTACTCCAAAAGAGTTTCTGACGGGCACTACTGTAAGCAAGTATGCCTTGAGGCTTGCTCGAAGCTGGGCACGGACGATCATTGTAACATAACACAAGTACCATTAACGCAAGCGAAAAGGGGGGGACATGAGAAAAACGTACTGACTGTTCCTGAATTACTCTCGGTTCTACAATACATCCCCGAGGAGAACCGCGGACACGAACACTGGCGCTGCGCTACGAGCGAGCGTAATTCGGCCAGGTCAAGGTAACCGACTGGCAATCGTCACGAGCAGCGCAGATTGAAGTAAAATTTTGTACGATCGCTGTGCGTGGCTGGAAGTTACGGTACAAGGTACAGTACGTCGCGTGCTCCTAAAGTCGGCCCCGAAAGCGTGGGAACCACTTATTCAACCTTCGGTAGTAAATGCACTAGCCAGTACTACTAGTGCCAGTGAAACCAACGCTTCGCTGACAGCGCGACACTCTGATTCTGAGGGTCATCTAGGTTGGATGGTCTTGTTCGCTTAGAGGAAGATGCCTGATCAACCTACACTTGGACAAAGGATCTGACAACACTTCTCTACACCAAGCAAGCGTACCCCATGACGTGCCCACTTATCAACGCCTATCTGATCTATGCCAACAAACTCCTCCCTCCCACAGTTATGTCCCATACTCACACTTCTCCTACATCGTCCTCCGACTTTCAACGAATTTTCAGTGATGCTTCCAATTGAAAGCTTATGAAAGGCACACGAAAAAGGACTTTTTTGTCTACCCGCGCGCTGCCCAGCTGAAGCCCGGGGACACTCCTAGCAGCATTAGTCTACGCTCCTCAGTCTAGGAACCGGGGGGCGTGAAGAATATTCCTCGACCATAGTTGGAACCCGGGGTACAGTAGCACCATAATGGGGTGAAGGAGAGTATACGTTGACACCACAGCCTCACAACCCCCCGGAAAGATATATGATATTTTTACGACAAAATCATCAAGTCATAAAAAGGCAACACCTATACGACTATCTGAGATGAATGTTGGTTTATCATCAACCTTTCCAAGACTGAGTATAGTCTCGATCCCATCAGATGGTAGGAAGGAAGTACCCGACGGTTGTCCGCATTGGAGAGCAGAGGTAGCATTTATCACTATGGCTGGGATGCTCTCGCTTGCAGGGGAAAGCGCTCGAGCAGCCTATTCCAAAGGTGTTTCATAGCATTTCCCTGCATTGAACGAACATGCCTGGGCTCAGCACGAACGACCTTGACACAGCCAAAATGGGACCAGAAAAACGTACCACCTGTTCCAAAATTTCTCTTGGTTCTACACCCCCGAGGAGCACCACGAGCAGACCAACCAGGGCAGCTATCACGAACAGAGTCTTGTATGACCACTGTGCATGGCGGCGGCGCCACTCCTCCGCCCCAGGACCCTTGATCTCATAATCCTCCCAACGAACTCTCCGTAGCCACCACCAGAACAAGATGAGTGGACCTGGGAACGTGCTGAAGATCCTCCCGCACCCACCGACACGGTACCATGAGGCGCACTGTGACCAGACGGTGTCTTGAAGCCGCTTCTCCAGCATGTCGTTGTACCGATCCGTTGCTGCGTCGGTGGGCGCCACGCTCTTGAGCAATCCGCCTCGCAAAGGCTCGAGGAGTTGTAAGAGGTATGGTACCTGCGACTCTTCGGAAAAGATGACGGACGTATGACCTGTGACGGTATTCGGACCTGTATCGAACAGCAACATATCGCAGGTAGTATATGTGGGGAAAAATTTGCTCTCGTTCAGGAATGTGGGAAGAGACGTACCCTGCATCATGAAGAAGTTTGGAAAACCGGGTACAGTGCTCCCTAAGTATGCCGTGGGCCCGCCGTGCGCATCGTTGTACGCTTTCAGGGTACCCCTTGTGCCACGAACGTTCAACGGGTAATCGTCCTGTCAACAGAAGCTCTGATCGTCATGACGTTTAGTCCAGCAAAAAAATACATGCAGTTATGAAGCCTGTGCCATATATTATGACATCCAAGGGGACTTTCTCGCCTATTCAAGGACGACGCCCGGCTGAGCGCACCCTCAGGGCTAAAATCTCAGTGCATACCGGTTGCCGTAACAACCCCGTCTGGTTCAATGCGTGCAATGTGGTCGAATGTGAGGCGCACGTTTGGACGATTCAACGACTGGAGATAGCCTTGGTCCCGGATAATACGCTTGCATCCGAAAGCTGCATTACAACTTATATTGAAATTTTTATCGTGTATGCAAGAATAGGGGCACGCACGGTACGTCGGAATGATGAGGTGATGATACTTGACAGGTACAGTAGCCTTCATGAAGCTCTGGGAACTCTTTAAACGCGGCCACCAGTCGAATGCGTTAGCAAAGGACGTGATTCACGTTATAATACGTACTTTTGAATACAACATTCCGAGGTAGTTGTTACCTTTTGTTCTCATAATAAGGAAGTTAAGTTCGTGCTGAGGACCGCGTCCTAGTTAGCTCCCAATCGGAGATGTTTCACGCATGACATACTGTTATTGCGATTATGAAACGATAGATTAGCTGCACAAGCAGAATGTAAGCAAATACCCATTTCGCGAACGCCGAATAGCGACTATATGGCTGTGGAGCACATCTCAGGATTTCGTATTTCTCCCCGCTGGCAAGGTTGAACCTACGCGTGGGATGTACCACATCGCCGTGCGTACAAAATTCACGACGGTTACAGTCGGGTCCTCCGTTATGATCGGGATAAACTGCGTCCTGCACAGATACGTCTTACCATTAGAGCAATGATGTTGCCTAGTGACTTCCAGCGCACGACTGAAAAATGATAGCTTACGCAGAGCTGCCGTTACCCAGCACGCCGACGCGCTTTCCGCGGAGATCGACGTCATGCCTCCAGCGCGCCGAATGAAACACATCTCCATTGAACGACTCGATTCCCTGCAACCTAGGGATTCGAGGCACGTTCAGCACACCGATGGCTGACACGAGTGCTGTCGCGTGAGTGAGCTGCTTCTTGCCTGTGCGCACGTCGTGCGTCTCGATACGCCACAAGTTTTCATCTGCATCCCACTCTGCCTTATCTACAGACGTGTGAAACCGACAGTGGGCACGCAGGCCGTACTTGTCAACGACGCCGTGCATATAATCCAAAATTTCTGGCTGTGTGCCGAAAGTTTGATCCCAGTCCGGTTTTGGGTCTGTGGAGAGAGAGAAGAAGTGGATTGGAACGTCGGAACTACATCCCTGAATTAAATATAAAATGTAAGATGTAGGATTTGATTGCAGCAATACGCTAGCGGACGCAGGATACGTGCCGGATATGTGTTGTCCTAATTGGTCACGTGAGCGCGAGGATGCGAAGACATGTAGCCTGAGTTTGACAACGACTAACTCACTCTCCACGTTCCTCCAATGTCAGCGCCACGCTCGAAGATCTGCGCAATAACGTTCCATTTCAACATTTGTGGCTCACCGGTGTATGTGAACTCACCACAAAGTCGCTCAACCTCCATTTTGTCTTCAGGCCGATGGCGGCAGCGAGCCCCCCAAAGCTTTAAACCCAAGCAGACTCTCAGAACGTTGCACGTTTGTCAAGCGACGAACATACCCTGCGCCGATAATGGCGATGCAGAAATCTGGACTTGGTTTGAAAGCCATAGTGTCTTTTTTCTTTTGGAGAGGGGGGGAAGCAGCGCCTTCACGTCTGGGGTTCTATTTAATGTATGCCGTTTAGGCGCATTACAACGTAACGTTGCAACCAAGTGCTAAGGTTAGTGCGGGGATCAGAGTGTCTCCTATCTCAACTAGTTCATGTGTCATAATTGCCTGCGAAACTACTCAGAACGGCTCAAAGTTTCAAGTACGGTGCCAACCTTCCGCGCTGCACTAGCAAGTACCCACATCATGGTCCGTTACGGTAAAGCGGAGCTCGCCCACATGTATATGGGAAGTGTGAGCTTATCTACACCTCGATAAATTCTTCATGAAAAATTAAGCACGATGCATCACCGCAGATCGAGCAATTTTGTGTATGCAGTGTCCTCAACAGAGAGTCATTTTTCTGGCAATTTCCTGACTTGCAGTATCTCGTAGTCGCTTCACGTACTCCCCGACCAAAATTGGGCACAAAGTGCCTTACTCGGAGGATGCGAAATAACTTCGAGAAGTTCCGGATCTGGGCGTCGCCATCGTTTATGAGATTAATGTCTACCTTAACTGTCGACCTAACCGACTGTGACCCTCGCGCTGTGAAGTTCCAACCCTGAGGCTCTTATACATCCACCGAAAATACTCGCCAAGCCACCCCAAGTTTCATATGGCGACGTTGACAATGTACCCTTAACGGGGAGAAGTCGCTGTGGAGCCGATCAAGAATGCCATTAAACAATGTTCCAACATCGTCCGGTAACCATTGGGTCCTGCGACGCGCCACGATCACGCTGTCCATCAAGCGAATTTATCAGTTACGTCGTCACGGTGGTTTCATGTCACAGACCCCCACATCCATTGAAATACGCTCGCATTGGTCTTCATCGCTGTGAGTCTAGAAAAGGGAGGATAACTTAAAAGGAGACGCTCTCCTAACTAAAATTTTCACCAAAGCAAAGAAATCGTACGTCGAACAGCAAAAGGGCAATACCCAAGTTCCCAGAAGAGGCCTGCACTTTCCCACCTAGTGTAATTTAGTCATCCCGACGAGGTCTCCATATGCCGAATGCAGCTTGTGCAAGGCGCGCAGACAACCCGCTTGCGAAGCCTGCGATACGCAAGAGGAGACTTATGGGCTTGAAAAGTGGCGGCACTATCATCGCAACAAGGTCCTGTATGGAAGGTCACAAGACATGAGACAACATCACATAAGGGGTCCCTTCACGACACCAGGAAGCAAAATAATATACTCACATCCGGATGGAAAAAGTCCTCCTGATATGAGATATAGTAGCGCACGCCTTCTTTGTGGAGTGTGAGGCGGGTCACTAGACTGCGGGGGAAATTATTATGTTAACATTCTACGAACAAATGTGGATCGGATTATACCGTGTGCGCGCAGGTGGGAACGGTGAGCATCTCATGTGAAACACCTGCGACATATCAAGGAAAAGGATTGACTTTTCGGCGTTATATGCTATATGCGGTCATTAGCTTTGTGCCGATCAAAAGGGGCAGCAGCTTTAACGTGCTGATATTGTCGACATGAAGTTCAATGTAGCGAGACAAGACGCGATACCATCTTCATACGCCTTTAGTTAGCCAAGTCTTGGAGGACAGGGCACAGTCGATAGGGGGGAAACGTACTGAAAGATACCAAGTATCCCCTCTCGTGAGTTGGAAGCGGGCTTCACACTATACATCGGATGTCGAAAGCCTGCATTGCTAGTGAAATACCTGGAGGTCCGCAAGTGTTATGAGATAAACTCTCTTCAGGCCCAGTATGGGGCAGATATCTTTAAAAGCACGCACTTTCGAATGGCAGCCTGCTGTACGTCTGGAGAAGCTGCCTTCACAAGAATATCCACGACTTTTGGGATATCCACTTCTGGATTTTCCATGGACCTTGGCTTGTTATTGTTGGACAGGGTTCTGGTAGAGGGGTGGCGAGTGGCATGACGTCACGGCGCATTGTGGATTGCCTCCCGCCGTCAGGCCTACCCGACACGTGACCTCCCTTGACTTTCGCTTATCTTTAACCCCTAAAACAAAAACCTGGTCATCGCCATGCGCTCCCCACATTTCGACACTACAAATAGCGCTGGTAATTACCGCTTCGCTATTCAATGAAACCTCGAACGCAGACGATTCTAGCCTAGGCTGACTAATACTGTCGTGTCTGTTTCTCTACTGGGGCATCCTTTATTGGGGGTTTTCTGCACACTAGGCAAACTCAGCATGTATCTCGATGTATATATTACATGGATCTGCTGTGCGGCCTTCAGGTTGTCAAATCAAGGCCATGTGAAAGCCCATCAGATTTGGAGCATGGGGTTAAGTGAACACGTGTGAGTCCTACAGTAGCGTCCGCCACACCAACTTGAGATGCACATACGACCAAGTGAGAATTTACAGAGCGATCAGTGCCAGTAAACCTGGACGCACGCCTCGTCAAATACGGAGCATGGTTCGTGTCCTTCCCTTTTTCACGTACGAGCTCAGCGGACCTTTATTGGATTGCCTTGTCCCCGAAGCCAAGTTTGGGAAACGGAGTGGTCCTTGTCCAGGTTGCGTCTGCTCGAACGTGTTGTTCTTCCCCAGTTTTATGGTAAATCGGGAAACCCTCAAGCCCGTCGGGTCACAAATTCCCACAGGGTATGGGTGCTTCACGATACACCAGATCGGGTTATGGTATGGTCAAATCTAGTCGCCGAGTGGCACCCGCTGGCTTTGGGCCATCATCGGCGCAAAGTGCCGTACATCATTTGTGCCATGCCGCTACGTCATAGTTACGACTCCATATATGTGTCGTATAGGCCATGCGCTAGCCTCGCGGTGGATATCGCGCTCATGCACATCCAAACCCCTCACTGGCAACTGCTCATGTGGCTATCGGGAATCAGGAATAAAGGTGTGATGCATCCCCCGATGCGACATCTCGCTGCTTTTGGGACCTCATGCCACGAAATACACGCGTACTGTAGCGCCACGGCATGCCAACAGTGACTAGCTATCTGATTGTCACACGCACTGGTGCCAATGATGCATACTGCATAATAATCAATCACAATATGGGCACCTACCGTGAATGGCATCCTTACCACTTCATCATCTGACTAGATGTGAGACATCGATCCTTACCAGGAAGGCATCTGGGCTCCTGATGTATGGGGTACTGTACCCCATTTGCACCCTAGATCACTGAGCCAGATATTGTCATCGCCGATTTGGAGCTATTTAGACAGACGATCAACCATGACCATCAACAACATTCCCAGACTTATGCCCCCCCCAAAGCTTCCTCCTTCCGTTGTGGCTGGGCTGTGTGGTGTTCCCCCATCTTCTTGATCACTGAGGCACAGGGAACAGGGAATAGACGACAAACTGGCAACTTGGTCGGACATGGATCCTAGGATTCCTATCAAGCACAGGCCATGATAGAAGCCAGAAAGCGAACTCAGCCGGCAAGTCACGGTTGAGGGTCTCCTTGTCGAACCAAATCAAAAACGTAAAAGCTACCAAAGCCAAGGATACAAGCGTCGTGGAGGATATTATGGCAGAATACATGTGATTTGCGGCCTCGTACGGCGACACAGAGGGAGCTACAAGGCCGCTGTTGACATGATGCGCGTGGGCCAATCATCGTGCGCCAAATTGTCATCATCGCGCCATCAGAAGGCACGTGACCAAAGCGAACAGGTGGTCTCACTCGGTCTCGGATTGGTCTCGGAATGATTCCAGCCGCCCATTACTCACCACCTACGTCCTCTGACCCCGTCAGCTTATAAGGTGGCCTGTCTTCCCGGATGGACCCGTACGGCTCCTCTCCCTTCTCACCTTGTTTATCCCGGTGGCACGAGGGTACTGGATCTGCTAAATCCAAGAGCAAAAGCTTGTTTTCTGCTATGACGCCCGAAGAGACCCAGACAGAATGGATCGCTTTGCTCATTGTAATGTTGGAGCTAATGTTGCCTACAAGTCAGGTTATTATCGCCGGCTGCTCGTGATGCATTGTATTTTTTCAGCTCCACTTCTTAGTCCCTGGACTCAATCTCCTGGCTTCTCTGGTGGCGGGCACCGCAGTCTGTGGCTAAAGGCGACAAACCTCACCCTACACACGAGGGAGGCTGGGGCGGACCCTTTGCTGCATGACACCACAGCCGTCGGGATTGGCCGACTTGTGGTTGATCTGGGAATGACTTCAGTCTGTCTATTTGGCATGAGTTTCCCCGATTATGGTGGGGCGGTGCACCCACTTAGGTGTAGTCCTATTGGGCGATGCTCCTGCAAACGCCCGAAAAACCGTACGACTTCTCCTTTAGGGGAAAGACTGATACATGTGACTACGTTGCGTCGGTAATTTGCGACTGTGCGCTGGATGCGTTGGACTATTATCAGGACATCTTCCCGGCATGCAACATGAAATTGTTTCATAACTTAGGCCCTGAACTTGCTCCACATACCATTTACTGCGGATATATTATGTCTGACTCGTGGATGCCACGTACCTTTCGGGTCTGTGTCAGTTGTTGGGGTCATGGGATGTTATGCAGCACTGGCGGATGGAGGGCGATGTAGAGAGTCTTGGGCGGTACAACAGGGATACGAGGACACGGGTTCATCTCTGCCTCAACCCATCGCCTGTTTACTTGACAGCTCACAGGTTTACATCCTAGCAGGCCTACAGGCCTACATTGCGCCAAGAGACAACAGAACGTACCCATCTTACGTCAGCATCTGAATGGTTGTAGGTACAACTCGAGCACGGTCTTTCCCAGAGTCGCTCGTTCAACGACAAAATTCAGCGAAAAATTGTCTTGGGTAATAGATAGGGCGATGGTAGGTACAACACAAGAAGAAATCACCAATGTCGATGGCGAGTGATATGGCTCTCCGTCTTGAATATGGAAAGATCATGAGCAAAGGCGTGAGCCACCTCCGACCTAAAGAGACCTGATGATGAGTAGCGAAAATGTGAAATGAAATGTGCACATGCCTGCTGCAAAAGCGCGTCAATCACGTCTCCGTCCTCCATTGAACGCTACCGCAGGCGCATGCGCGTCAGAAGAAAAGTCAAAGGGAAGAGGCAACACACCTCAGCGGGGGTCTCTGTGGGAGACAGACGCTCACCATCATAAACGAATCTGAGAGATCCTACGCGCGTCAAGATCGGCGGGACACTTGTGTTCGGCAAGTGGAGAGGGAAGCGCACCAGGATCTTTGCCGAAGCGTTTCTGAAAGAGGAGTACCATGAGCGCGTGGGGTTTACGCGGAAGTAGTAGGGAAAATAACCTCAGCAACCTCAAAGATTTTTTTGAATTGCATGTTTGCTTTTACTTTGACCGTGACCTCTACACAAAGACAGGCAAGGATGGGAACACCCTCGTCTTCAGCACTGGCTCGCATTAACGGCGATAACGGATGGGGAAAGACATACGTGTACCAGAATGGCTGATGACGAGATTGAGTTTTGGCTTAGAGTCTTCAGTCTCTGACATAACGGTGCGAATGGGAAAGGACGTAACGGCCGAGTGTTTGCGAGTCCCTCCCGACCTCAAGTGGTTTGGCTCTGTTTGTCCCATCCGATTACCGAATCAATTGTCCAAGTCAATCAGCATCAATCTATCTTCTACTACAACTACATCCACGTCGAGTACCGGTGAACTGGGACAGGGACAGGTCACTTTAGACTTCTCCGCCGCGACAGGGAATAGGGGATGTATTGCACATCTCACCGACACTGCACCTTCAGCCAGCCTTACTACTCGCCCGACGTGAGCAAAGCAGATGACTCGAATGTGGCTAGGTAGCCGAGGATGCACTCTACCTCGGC
This sequence comes from Russula lepida, assembly GCA_003316425.1. NCBI lineage: Eukaryota > Fungi > Basidiomycota > Agaricomycetes > Russulales > Russulaceae > Russula > Russula lepida. The sequence continues at coordinate 45,318 of QFEZ01000060.1, forward strand.
TCGAATACTATGGTGAGCCGGTTGCGGTGCGTAACAGTCTACCTCGTCTTAGTCCTTGATTCCCTAATTGAGGCCCAAGGCACAGCCCTGACCTCAGTGGTACTCTTGGACTGTTGGTAGGCAAGATCCGGAATTCGGACTAACAACCATGTAGTCTTCCTCCGGTATGACATTATCCGTTAGCGCAGCCTCTAACATCATCTGCTTATTCTGCGGCGGGGTCGATATAAATAACGGCGTTTTCTGGTGTGTCGCTGACCCAGTCTCTATACAGTCGCTGAGCTTCTACTAAACCCTATCAGATATGGCCACACCGCAGGTGAGAGGATCTCTGTTCTGTGATTCATAACCTATGACGATTAACGTTCTGTGACGTGACGCAAAGCCCACCATCCAAGCAAGCGATATCCTTATTTACGGATTTATCGCGCAGACTTTTTCCCCGGGGGATACTCATAATTTCCTCGCGCTCTTGCTCAGGACGCCAGAGTTCCTGCAGCATTATCACATATCATATGTGCAAGGCGTATGGTATATTATGCAGAATCCTCCTTATTTCTCGCCGCCGCCGCCAGGCATACCCCCTCAGAACTTGATGTTGCCATTGGACTTCAGCGTCCGCACAACTCAAGGTACTGTTGTACCTCAAGAGCGATGGGCCCCAGCCGATGAAATCGATGTTCGCCGACACGTCGCAAACGCCATACTTCAGCTTCCCATCTATTTCGTCAACAAGAACGGCGGAATTGGTTTTTGGCTGCCCGATATCCTTCAAGGTCGTGATCACGATCTCTACCATGGGGATAGAGAAGCGCCACTTGGGGGCAGGTTCACGACCCACTTGCGAATCAACGTGAGTTCACACACTCATATGCTGACTACAAAGATTCTCAACCATGTTCTTCGATGCCCTACTCCCTCACAGTGGCCTGGGTGTGGCTACTGGAGGAGGCAGTTTGCAACTCGAGATGAGACGTATGCCCGGAACCCGATCACTCGTGCTCGATTCTTGAAGCACGTTGCCACCTCCGTCGATAAATTCTTTGATGTGAGCTGTTTCTCACTTCTTCCGTCATCACCGCCCCTGATTTGAAGTTCTTTTCCTTCTCCTTTAGCAATGCCTGAGGGACGGCTATGGTGGCGACCCCAATTGGCGAATCGGTATACACAATATTACGCAAAGACACGTGAAGATTGTTGGTGCCATCCATGTGTCTGCTGGGAGCTGGATGCCCATCTTACAGCTAACCGAGTATGTGTTCCACAGCCGCGGGGGTTCGCGCTTTGCCACCTAGTTAGACATTCTTCGCGCCGATGGGGCGTTGTACCAGATACCTTTAGACTATAGAGGGACGGTGGGCGGAGTACAGTACAATAGTAATTGATGTCACCCATAATCTGCTCCACACTACCATTGTGTAGGGTCCACATGATACCAATGGATGTCCGGCGATTCTTCTGTGCAGACATGCTCGTCCTGTACTGTATGATCGGGAGGAGTTGTAAAAAGCGTAGTGCATCATCGTCGTATCGTACATTATCTCCCATTATCTCCCTAATTGACATGACGCCTCGCCTTAGCAGCACCCGGTGTAGCACCTGACGTGGACTTGGTGCATCAGTCCGTCAGGTCCCAAAGACCAAGAACACTGCCTTCTTACCCTTTCTACTTGCAATAATACCATTTTTGCAAACCGTGACACTACCACCGCATAGCTCTCACTTCGCCCCCGACGCAAGACGCATATTTGGCCGGTTCCGCCGTGTAGTAGCATAGGTCGTTCCAGGGACAGAAATTTGAAACCAATGGCCGCCTTCAATTCCTTTCCTTGACTCCTTCTGGGAGAGTCGAAGCCCAACAGAGTGGGGCGTACCAGAGATAACAAGTGGTCAATCTGATAATAGTATTGGTCGTCGGAACTGGGTGGCATCCGCTTGTACATCATGAACGTTATTCCCATGCGATATCCACGTGCGATCTCACATCTGATGTCTCATAAACTCTGATGGGCAGGTGAACGCCTTCTCAAAGCGTGGAACACGAGGCTAGCGCATGTTGATTAACCGTGTTGATTAAATCAGCCACGAGGCCATGTCCCTAAAAGGCATCATGGCGGTACACCGAAAAGAACGTGAAGTTATCTAACGTATGGCTGCTGCTCATTTCCTTGCGAACACGGCAATGCACAGCAATAACAGATACTCATACACGTAGTACCTTACCGGTGATGGAGAACAGGCCCCGCCGTCGTTCCTCCAAGGCTGCAACTCAGGCGGAATGAAACAATACAAAGTCCGCACGTGACTACCGTGCCACTGGCGCTGGAAGATGCCGAACCAGCTCCACCGAACTACACAGACACAGCGGGCATAAAAAAACACAAGTCAACTCGGCAGTCTCCAGAGCATACAGTGCACTGCGCTGTGCGGATAGCCCGAAGATGATACTGGAGTGGTGCTGACGCCGCAGACGCAATGAGCGGACGATGAGTAAGTGGGGCATCCTGGGAAGTCAGTTAGAGGCGATCCGATACGTTTTCGGCAACTGAAGCCCGCCAAGGATACCAGCACTCGGTGTGAGTATGCCCCCGAGTACGAATGAGGTGAGCGGCATATTTTCGCTGCGTGAAGGAGCACTGTTGAGGTAGCATACAGGACTAGGCGCTGGGATGTCGAGTTTCTGGGTTCGAACTTCAAACTTTATTGTAGACAACGTGTATTCTTCATGGGCACGGACGTCAAACCTATGAGTATACCAACACCCCACTCAGCTCCAGCGTTGTAAACGGATGTCTTTCCCTGTACCCACTACCACTTCCCTCAGCAATCTTCCTCCAGTCGCTCGGGGTGGCACACGAAACAATGGCGGTACGTCGTGGAATACTGGGGCATTGCTTCACTGTATAACTCAGAGTCTCTGGTCACAGAGCTGAAATATTCAGAGAACGACATGTGGAATATGTATTTGGGTGAAGTCAATGAAGATGATAAGCGGATTACCGAAGCCTGGAAAGAGGATGCAAATGGTATTCTTACGTTCGTGAGTCTTTATCTGTTGGTCTCCCTGTTTATCTCAATGACAAGCAAAAAGACAGGTCTGTTCTCCGCAACTGTTGGCGCCTTCATCATTGAATTCTACAAACAATTGTCCCCCGACAATGGTGCTCAGACAGTAGCTCTTCTTGGGCAAATGTCGCAACAATTTGCCAATTTCCCAAATGGAAACTACTCCAGCGCAGCGATTCAACCATCACCCCCCAGTGCATCCATTATCTGGGTCAACGCAATGTGGCTGATAAGCCTTGTACTCAGCCTCACATCGGCATTGATTGCGACACTGCTTCAACAGTGGGCACGCAGATACGTCGAAACACCCAATGTCCCGAGCGAGCCGAACCACCGCGCACGCGTCCGTTGGTTCTTGTTCCTCGGGACGGAGGTGTACAAGATGCGCCTTGCAGTCGAAATAGCCCCGACACTTCTTCACCTCTCTGTATGCATGTTTTTCGCCGGCCTCGTGATAGTATTTCATACAATCAACACGAAGGTGGCCATCGCCGTCGATGTTTCTGTTGGACTTTTTGGGTTGGCATACATTATGCTAAGCATCATTCCTTGCCTCGATATGAGGTGCCCGTATCGCACCCCGATGTCCTACATATTGTGGTATCCATGCCACGCTTTCCTCTCCTTCACAGCGGGTTGCCTTCATCGACTTGTGAAGCAACTCCATGTAAGCTTCGTCGAACCTGGTCTGGACGGCGTTATATCAGGCCCCTGGCAATGGAGATTCGTCCATTGGTTGGATTCACATGAAAAAGCTGTCATGAAACATTGGGGATATCTAATGGATGGCTTCAGGAAGAGCGTCCTCAATGGCGCCATAAACGCGCAAGAAGGGGACCGCAAGATCATCACTTCGCTGTTCAGCGTCCTCGCGCTAAGTGACAAAAGCAAGCTTCGAAAGTTAGCGGCCAGCATACCAAGACACAGAGTCCTCGAATTTATCCGACCCATCGAGTCCGAAAAAATCGTCCTCGGAGAACCGCTTCTTGTTCTTCTGCGAAGCTGTAAAGCAGGGACAACCGAAGCAGGGTACGATGAAGATGCACGCAAGCACGCTCTCTTGGTATGTTTAGATGCTATTCACGACGTCTCGAAGACACCCAATATCCCCGAGTTGAATTTCGTGCGAGCCAACTTTGCAAATATCGGACATATGCGAACATTATGGGACGATAGCGATACTGCGATTCGCGTTACTTCTCGTTCCATCTGCGCATTAGTTGCGAGACAAGTAATTAGAGAACCGCTCGAAGAGCCTCAGCTACGTTGGCTACAAGAGGTCACTGGGGAAACATCGCACGCGGTATTCAATGCAGACGATGACACGCGGGACCACATCAACCTCAAATCTTTTGTTTACGGAGTCCTCTCAAATCAAATGGTCGACCTTCCGAACGGGGATGCCACCTCTTTCAAGGAGACACTCGCGATTCTCCTGGATGTACGAAGCGATGTCCACTTCGACACGGACATTTCCAGAGATCGGCTTTCTGAAGAAGTTTTACGTATACAACAGGATGACCCTCTAGGCAGTTATCAAGTCGTTAACAGATTGTGTTCGATGTTCTCGTTCCTCCCTCCTCCCTTCCCCATCCCCATGAACCAACCTGAGTCTCTCCCCAACGACACGCACCAATACCCACACCATACTCAAACCATATAGACCCGCACTCTCATGTAATCCTTCTGATTGCCGACCCCTCTTCCAATTATCTAACAGCCATTGTTTTTCTGATACACTCTTATTCTGGAGATCCCTGTTTGTGATTGGGCTGTGTTTAGCCTCGGTATGGCATTGAAGTTTAATGCTAGACCCCTGACACTGGAGTGTCGCTACTCTCACTGGTGCGCCGTAGCCGAGAGAGGCTGTCGTAGGTCGTTATCATGGGACGGAGGGATTTGCGTACCGAATATCACGTTATTGAAGGGTGTTTTATTGCAAAGGCAACAGCCCAGATGAAGCGGGCGCAGCTGGTGACCGATTAGTTTCGTGTTTATGGGAAACCACAGCACTGAAAAGGACCTAGAAATTCACCCGGCATTTTGTATACTATGCTAGCGTCACGGTGTCTTACGGAACCAACTCCAGTCTCAATATCAGTGTCTTGTTCTTGGTGGTGATTGAACATCGCAGCCCGACCGGGTAAAAGCGTCACAGTTATTCAGAAGAGCTGAATTTCTAAACTATTGACCCTGCCAATAATCCCTAATGAGCACCCGGAGTGCTATCCAAAGGATGATCACGAGAAGCAGGAGAGCGTAGCGGATGTTGCCAGTAAAACCAACCTGGAGGCTGCCAGTGAGGCCGACGACGAGGCCGCGACACGGCCATGCACAGTAGATGCACGTACATACCTTTCCCATAGTGGAGAACAGCCTGCGTCCGAGTCGTCCTGGCATTAATTAAAGACAGCCGCGCCGTCCGGTCCGCCCACGCTGTTCTGGAAGTTACCGATCTGGAAGTTACCGACAGCGAGCACGGTATTTGAACTTGTACGACTCTGCTTTGATCTTGGACATTCGTCATACACATGTACCACCCAGGGCGCATAACCCGAAAGATGCTACGCCGCACCACATAGGGTTTGTATGAGACGGAGATGATCCGTTGCATGTTGGGCCACAAGAAGTGCGCCACGGGTATTGGCACTTGGTTGTGAGTACGCCCACAAGTAAGGCAGGCGTCACTAGGAACCAGCATGGTTTATGTAAGCTGATTCTCCCATTTTTTGTTCGTCCTACTCTGTATCAACGCCTCAAAAAATCCCATATCTGCTACAGTAGATTTGTTGATATGATGCTTCTCTACAATACCTCTGTACAGAATTTTAAAATATTTAGTATCGACAGAGGAGAAGCAAAATATATATTATTACACCAAATGTGTTTTTTTAACTATCTTAATACTATAAAGTTCAGCAGTCCTATATGGTAGTTTAGGAGGGCCAAGAAAGGAAATTTCTGAGTAAGCTGTTCCCAGGCGCCTAGAAAAGGCAGGCATATTACTCAGCATTACTCAGCACTAAACACAACATCCCAGAATGGATTCTGATGTAAGCATTGGTAAGCAACAAGGAAGGAAACTATATTAGTCAGCATAAACTCGAAGATAAGGGTTAAAATGGAAAGATAAGGGTTGATTTGAGGAGATAAGGGTTGATTTAGGAAGATAAGGGTTGATTTGGAGAGATAAGGGTTGATTTGAGGAGATAAGGGTTGATTTGGGAAGATAAGGGATGATTTGGAGAGATAAGGGTTGCTTTGAGGAGATAAGGGTTGATTTGGAGAGATAAGGGCTGATTTGAGAAAATAAGGATTGATCTAGAGAGATAAGAGTTGATTTGAGATGATAAGGGTTGATTTGGAGAGATAAGGGTTGATTTGAGAAGATAAGGGTTAATTTGGGAAGATAAGGGTTGATAAGGGTTGATAAGATTAATTTGAGGACATAAGAGTTGATTTAAGGAGATAAGAGCAGATTTGAGAAGATAAGGGTTGATTTGAGAAGATATGGGCTAATTTGAGAAGATAAAGGTTGATTTAAGGAGATAAGAGTTGATTTGGGAAGATAAGGGTTGATTTGTAAAGATAAGAGTTGATTTGGGAAGATAAGGGTTGATTTGGGAAAATAAGGGTTGATTTGTAAAGATAAGAGTTGATTTGTAAAGATAAGAGTTGATTTGGGAAGATAAGGGTTGATTTGGGAAGATAAGGATTGATTTGGGAAGATAAAGGTTGATTTGGAGAGATAAGGGTTGATTTGTAAAGATAAGGGTTGATTTGTAAAGATAAGGGTTGATTTGTAAAGATAAGGGTTGATTTGTAAAGATAAGGGTTGATTTGGGAAGATAAGGGTTGATTTGGGAAGATAAGGGTTGATTTGGGAAGATAAGGGTTGATTTGGGAAGATAAGGGTTGATTTGGAGAGATAAGGGTTGATTTGTAAAGATAAGGGTTGATTTGAGGAGATAAGAGTTGTTTTGTAAAGATAAGGGTTGATCTAGAGAGATAAGGGTTGATTTGAGATGATAAGGGTTGATTTGA
>QFEZ01000065.1:0-21374 GCA_003316425.1 Russula lepida
TTCAACCTATCCTCAACATCCGTCCAATTGTCCATATTTTTGAACACCTTCTTTAGAAATTTCTCTGAAAATCGTTCGGTCAGCGGCCACACATCCGTACAGCGAACACTTACTCATTCTGCCTTGCTTAATTTCATTTGTTGCAATTCCAAGAATGTTCAGGACTTCAGCCATTATTTTCGCCACTATATCCACCATTCTTTCATCCAGCGCCGCTTCAGTGTAAATCTCTAGTCGTCGGAAGAATGCTTCAAGACGGTCGAAGACCTCAAAAAGCGCGTCTTCACTTGCGCGCACATTCTTAGCTGCCTGAGAGGTGATTGCATTATGATAGGCTGCATGAACATATAAAAAGATACACACCAGAAGGAGGACGCCGACTGCAGTAAAGATGGCTTTTGCCGGTGGAAATGCCTGTGAAATAAGCATGAGAGCGCAGGCCTGATACAAGTTAATAATCTAAGGCACACTGAGGTGACATGTTCTCCGAGCGTCCCCGAGAATGCATGAAGGACCTTTACAGTTGGGTCGAGCCACCTGGTCCACTTTTCATTTTGACGTCGAGATCGATTGAGCTTGTCGACTTGCTGTTGAAGCACGTCGAGAATGTTGTCAGGAGACTCGCAGTCCTGGAGCTGGGTAGCGAGTGGGTGATTGCGAAGATCCTTCTTTATGCGTCTTTCGTACGCTCTCAAGGCATTATCGAATATAAGTCGGAAGTTGGAGGATGAAGCGGAAGCTTGGGCGGGAGTAGGGTGAGTGTGAGACATAGTGTAAAGGGGGAAATGAAGGAGTTGAAGGGAGATAGTAGGATGGTAGGTCAAGGGGAAAGAGAAGAGCGACACGCCTCACCAACGTGCAGGTACAGCATACGTCTAACTGATGGGCGCCATCGATAGGCGCGCAAGACACATGACACCTGTCTGACCGCGACCTGGGAAGTCACCAAGAAAGTGCTTATTACAGTAAGATACAAGATAAGGCGTAATGACCGTAGTGGACCTTGGGGTAGCAGGAATGTGGTATCGTGACTGTGTGGGTTCGGAGTCTTCGGACATGGAAGGGGTTAACCGGTTTTAGGCGTCGGTGGTCTTTATTCAGGGAATCATGTCGCAAGGGCAAGGTACAGGATCGAGGTCAACAGATAGAGAAACGGATAAATAGAGTACGTGGAAAGTCGGAAAGGCGGCGGCGGCGGCGGTTCGATTGACACCTGGAGGATGACCATGACTAGTACTGCTTCTCCCTACAAGTGCAGTGATGTCACTGGCGGCTAGGTTCAACGAGCCTGTGTCACTTCCGACCTCCCACCGCGGCGCCGCATGCTGGCTACACCCATAGAGATGATCATGATCCAAATGGGCAGTTTTGTCCTGAAATCATACTTTCTTCTGCTACTGCCAGCGACCCATACCCAACTTTGAAATCGCAAAGGCAGCTCTCCACTTGGACTTGGAAGCGGCGACGAGCTCACCCTGCCCTAACTTATCTCATGGACGGATACTAATAACCAACAAGTTTAGAAGCAAAGTATTTTGCTATCCAAAGATTATTGGTCGTCACAGGTAGTTGGGAAACGACTATGCGGTGCGCATATGAACGTGGGCCTTTCAAGTTGGCGAGCGACTTACAAGTACAATATTTGATGCGTCCGCTGTCTATCGTCTACCATACATCTAGCTACCCTTAAACCCGGATATCAAGGAGCCCATCACTGCCTTCTGGCTTTAAGGTAGTGGCATGGCCCCATCATTATCACACTCCAGCACTGCCTCAAAACACAATGACATGACACTCGTATCAGATTGTATGGCAGTGTGACAAGTTTCGAACTCAACTCATGCGCCCGTGTCAAGGACCTATCCGTGCACGCTGCTCAATCCGAGGCCTCCATCTGTACAGTACAATCTCAGGTTCCAAAATCTTGATAATACTGTAATTCAGTCAATCGTTGTACATAAATTAGGGCCATACATAGGTTCACCCATCCATGATCTAAGAATGCAGGATTGGAACAGGTAATGTCATTGTTTCAGTAGTGTCTATAATTTGCTTGTGGTCAGTAGTCATCGCTCGTCATGGGAAGACGCCACGGCGACAGTGGTGAGGTAAACAACGCCCTTGTAAAGACGAAGGTATCTACGGGTCTCCATAAATAATCATGCGTATACACGTAATGAAACGTGGGGAGGGGGGAATACGAGTAGAACACTTGCTATACTGTATCACGGTAGGCGATGGTTACCAGTTGAACGAGAAATAAATTAAAAAATGGATCCAGAAATGCCCAGAAAGTCAGCAACTCGTGTTACAACCTTACAGCCTTCCAGAAAAAAATATAATGGTGGACCGGGGGAGTCAGGAAGAATCGGATTAGGTTCCCATGTTCGAAAGCCGCATTTTCGGGTTGCATTTTTGAGTCTTCACGTCTTCATCTGAGGTCCACCACCACCACTGCTCCCAGTACCAGTGTCACCACCATAGCTACCACTGCCACTATTAGTGACAACCAAGGAGCCTGGAGTGCCGGCAGTAAAATACGTCGTGGAAGTGGCAGAGGGCGCGCTGCTAGTCCAAGACCGGGTCCACTCTGTCCTCAAAGCTTCTCCCATCTCGCCCACGACGCCCGGCACATCTGTGCCGCCCAGCCGGCGCGGAGGACGCAATGGCGGAAGGTCCGAATCCTCGCGGCCAAGTTCTCCATGTTCAGTCACGGGCGGGAGAATCTCGTTCGGTCCGAGACTATTACTCCGACTGCGCGCCAATGATGACGGACCGGGACCGTGGGACACCGCCACCGCCGACTCTCCAGAACCAGAACCAGAACCAGACCCCGAACCGGAACCCGCTCCAGTACAACCGCTTCCGCTTCCACTTCCACTCATACTCCCTCCGCTACCTGGTCGTGCAGATGATGATGGTGGGAAAGGTCGGGCCTGGCCTCGGGCACGGAGCGCATCCCGGACTAGCTCTCCGAGCTCGGACGGCGGACGGATGCGGTGCATGCTGTTGCTTCTGCTCGGAGGTTGGCTTGCGCTCGCGAGGCTTGCGCTAGCAGCATCATTGAGTGAAGCTATCGTCGCGCCTGTTGGAGGTCGCGAGCGCGATGACGCAGAAGAGGACGTCACGATTGACGCTGAGCCAACGCCATTACCGCCGTTGCCGCCAGCGCCGCTGCCACCGACCAGTGTGGCGGAGCGAAGGCTCGCGAGTTCGCGCGAGCCTACAGACTCGATCGTCGGCATACGCTTGATGACGCTGCCAAGTACGGCGATGGGCACCTCGGTGGGTATCTCACGCCCGAACTCGTCAATGGTCATGTAGGGGGTGTGCGTGTCCAGAACATGATGTAAGGGCGGCGTGTGCGACTCTCTGCTGTCGTTTTCCGAGATCCTTGACTCCTCGAGTTCGCGGGATACCTGATCGACGAGAGCGCGAAATTGGTCAGCGAATCCTTGCAGCTCTCCTTCCCCGGCGTTCGAAACGAGTGTCGCAAGCCGTGATGAGCTCGAGGCCATTTGCATGTCTCGTGAACTGTTCGTATGTCCTAGTGACTTGGTCATGCTAGCACCAGATTCGACGGATCTTTGATTCGACCCTTCCTCGTCGGATAAAGTGGAACTTTCAGCGGAATCGGGTCTTGCCTTTTCTTGTTCATGGTGCTCATGATTTGAGGTATCGCTACGCTCGGGTATGACTTCCATCCGACTACTGGATAAAGAACGCTGTGGAAAACCCACACTTTTATGGACGGAGGGGTGCACAACTGGGGCAGGTCGACTAGGCACATCGCCTTGCGCTATATGGGATATCTCGACAGGGTCCATTTTCCGGACGTCCTCAGGACGATAACTAACCGGCGCCCGTAATGAACGATAATATCTCGATGTGAAATAATAAGCGACCTGCAAAGCTCATAAATGAGATCTCACAATGACCCTATCAGTAGATGACGCACCAGGACAACAACCGTTATTATCAATCGCAGGATAGCAGCGGTCAGCCAGATCCCCCAAGCCGGCGCATGAGGTAAACATTGCCCGCCCACACCGACCCAAAGAACATCGGGACTCCAGTGACACCGACCACGCAGGCTCAAGCCAGACCCAACATTTCTCCAGACGCAAACAAGGACCAAATTGACGACGGTCGGTGCAAAGAGGAAGAACGAAAGGAGGAATAGTAAAACATGATGGGGTGATAGACTCTGATATCGTAATTGAGGACGTCGATCGAAAATATGGTATGGCAGAATAAACATCATGGCGAGAGCCATCACGAAAAGGGTGGCGAGGAGTGAGGAGATACCAAGGGGTAGCGCCGCCGCTTGACGATCCGGGAAGACCTTGTAGGCGAAGAAGTAGCGAATCGTCGTATAGGATGCCCAAGAACCTAAAGTGCTGTGTTAGATCACAGCCACAGAGATGGTCAACGGTGACTTACCCATAATTGATAGAAGTGTGCCCTGGAGCAGACCCCATCTTCGCACGCGGAGCTCATTAGCCCTCTCCCAATATTCCATCGTCTGTGATCTGGAGAAGAGAAAAGGAACGATATCAACGAACAAAATCAACCAAAAACATACGAAGGATCAGGACGCTGGGAATGCTGCGAGGGCTGCTGCACCGTCCGTTCTCCACCGCGGAGCAGGGGATCAGAGAGGTGGTGCGACTGGGCCGTGGTGGCCAACGTGTTCATTGATTGCGAGGACATCTGTTTCGAATGGACCATGCGGCTCCTCGAGGTCGAGGTCGAAGTAGACGCTCCTTCTGATGGACGAGGGACTTGGAGGACGTCCGGGGAAGACATATGCTGATAAAGTTACGGAAGAGGACGGAATGGGACAAGAAGACAGACGGGGCGTGCAGGGGGTTTCGCTTGCACTGCCCCTCCAATTAGTCTTAGGGTAAACTTGCTTGCGGAGGCTGCGCGTGAGACACGTTTTCACGCGCGAGGCTACAGCGTCGTTCGCAAAAAGAAAGGGGAGGAAAAGGAGGGGACGCGGGGATGGGCGTTAACGGTTAAGAACGTCCGATCCCACATACATACAGAACTGCCGCCATCCTCTCGTTTGTCAATTGGGACAAAGACAAATACAGAAGTCGCGTTTTGCTTACGTGATGAATTCAGGATCGCTGTCTCAGCCATGCCACTCATTTTACGGCTAATACGGCGCATGGCCAGGGGGGCCGAGACAGCTCCTGGCCGTGAAAGTACTAGTGGGACCCATTTGGACACTCAATTAGCTACATAGATGGCAATTAGTACATCCTTAAGGAGGTACGCCACGAACATGCGCTGTGGGGGATGCTGCTGCAAAGATGCTTCCAAGACCTACATCGACACCGGGGATCGAGTAATTCAACTTGGCATCGGGTAGATATTTGTATCAGGAACCCGTGATGGATCGTCAACACAAACCAACACTCCCTTGATCGCCCAATTTTAACGAAGAAGTCTTTGAATAGAATGGCATGGTGGAGAAGAAGTGGTTTGATGTGTGCGATACGTGGCTGCCATCTACGGTATTGAGGGTAGATATATCTGAAGCGCTTGGGCCTGCGACTGTTGAGAATGTTCCAAGTCGATCACTGCCATCAGCATCATTCATGAGGAATTTGAATAAAATCAAGCCACATGAGTCTATCCGCACCTTTTCCCATGAGCACCGGGGCCGCGAACTCTTCATAATGGGTGGAGTTCACCGTAGAAGGCGTTATTGAGCAACGTACACTGCCGAATGCCAGGGGATGGCATGATGATAAGGGAGCCGTAACCAAATATGGATGGGCAACACGCCTTTAACGCCAGATGGAGCATCATAATTCCCGGTCGACCCGGATACACCCACCATTTATATCATTTTAAAACAAAACACTAATACAGTACAGAACGCATGACATGAATGCTGAATGTCAAGGAAAAACAACACGTGAACAATTGCAACAGAATAAAGAGATATTCGTATCCTTTTCGTCTAACGTTGTTCCCCAACCACCCATTACCGTCCATCTCATCTCACGATAAAACATCCCAAACGCTCAAACCCGCGAATAACGTTCCCAACCCAACCAAGAAGCCGAGGTACGCCACTACGTGCACTCCGACACGTGGTAAAAGCGAAGATGTATGGAGCATTGATAGGCCCCAGTTGACCCCACAGACGCCGAAGAAAGTACCCCAGAAAATATCGTTGGACCACGAAGGTGGTATGGTCGCTCTGTACTCTGTGGTTGGGGGCCAAGCGAGGGGCGAGGTGAGGTATCCTGCTGATAAGAGCAAGACAATGCCGAGAGAGAGTAATATCGACGCGACGCGCAGCAAGCATGAAACGAACACAGGTATCCACTATAATTCCCCAGGAGATTTAAGTTGACGATCAAAGTGAAAAATTTCAACAACTGACGATGGCGGGAAACCCGTAAAGCTCCTCCAGCTCCTCGCGCGCTTTGAGTGCTAGAAGCGCATCAAAGTCTTTGTCCACCTCGAGCTGTATCTCCGCGTCGTTCGGCTCACTGGAAGCTGCCCACGAGGAGCGGTACGATACCTGCTGTTGTTGCTGTTGCTGCACGTGCTGCTGCTCTCGCGGACGAACGGGTGACCCGGCGGTGACCTCCACGGCCAGACCATTATCCTCTCCACGACTGAGGCTCTCCCGCAGGCGCAAACTCGCACTATCACTCCCACCATTACTCTCACCATTTTTCACCGTACCTCTCGTAACCGCGGCCGCCGACGCGACGAGTTCGCGCGCATCGCCCTCGGATACGAGCGCGTCGCGATATAAAGCGATCGTCTCATACCCCTGGACGATGCCTGCCGTGACCTCCGCGAGTGACCACCCAAGAGCGAACCACCACACACGTCCAAATGCAGGTGCAGAGAACGTCGCATCGCCGCCGGGAGTCGTGAGTGCTAGCGTGGGGAAGGCAGCTACGCGGAGCACGTTGCGCACAATGACGTGCAGCGCTGTTCCGAGTGCGCTTGTTGCTATTGGGTGGGGTAGTAGCATGCCAGCTAGGGTGAATAGGTATGGACTGAGTAGGTGCGAGAGTGTGAAGAGGGAGATGGAGAGGAGGAGCTCGGGGAGTGGAGTCGGGAAGTATGGCGCGCGTGGTGGTGCATTGGGTGAGTGCTCGGTCTTAATTAGTAGCGGGACCAAGGCAGAGAGGATCCAAACGAGGAGAGACGTGACGGGAACGATGGAGTAGTCTCGAACGAGGCGACGGTAAGACCCTGTGTCGCGTCAATGAAGGTGGTGTGGGCGCGAAGGATCATGACGAACCAAGGTAAAGCCCCTCTTCCTCCAGTAGCGCTTCCAAGTCTCCGTCGTCTACCTCTTCGGGCACATCAGAGAGGGAATGGTGACCACTCCGATATGTCTCGAGGTTACTTTTACATTTAGGTAGGTGTGACCCGCCAATGGACTGCCTCTCGCCAATGGTACCGTACGATTGTCTTGTTCCGACGGTGTTCAGTGGACGAGTATCGATATTTAGGGTCGGCCTCCGATCACCAGGAGCAGAGTCGGGAGATACAACGGGGGACTTTCCCTTGGACTTTTTGAAATGAGGTCTTAGCACAGCTCTCGATCTAAAGGGACTGCTGACCTTGCCACTGACCTCTACCGTCGACCTGGGTTCAGATGAGGAAGTGGTCTTGAGGAGGTGTCTTAGTCGACCAGTGCCCATTGCTAGGACAGAAAAAAGGAAGGGGAGAGTCTATAGAGAGGAGACGAATTTGAAAGAGTGGTGAACTACATATATTGACAATGGTTACGGCGTTCGGCTATGTGTGGTCGAGGACACAACGCAAAATACGTGCGTGCGACGGCGCAAAGACCACAGACCCCCGAGATCAGGCAGCTGACCGGCGAAGGACGCCCAATACATTGGTACTGCTCTACATGGAACAACGTTCTAGATCGCAAATATCCCTCAAAACATCACAAACGCCCTCAGGCGGACAGACAGCAGACAGGTTCGGAGAAAAGTTTTAAGCTTTCACGGACAAGTCAGCTCCTGCATCAGAAGCAATATTCCCATCAGCATCTGTCGACAAACAGAAGACGTGCAAAAGGGCAGAAATTTGAAAGACGTATAGTTCAGTTTGCTCGATGCATTTCAGCTAGTGCCGTGCTCCAATTCTCCACCCTTTATGGAGGAATTGTCACGAGCTCAGCACGTTCGTGTCCGCCCATCGAAAAAGAATTCATCCGACAAGCAACGAAGATGGCGGAAAGTGTATGGAAGCTGTATGGCTCACCTATAAGCGAGAAAGCATCACCAAACGTTCTAAAAAAAACCCTGGAGTAGAATGCACGTTCGTCAGTACTTCTCGACTCGAACGTGGCACAGCGGCAAAAGAGAAGAGGCTCGCTCAGACAAGGCTGAAATCAAAGAGAATTCCACACGGTGATTCGGCATGTGGTAAAGTATGGTGTAATGTTGAATCATCACTGGAGACAAGAAGAAAGAATTGCTGATCCTGATTCCTGCACTTACCGTGAAGCGACAAGCGACAAGCAACAAGCAAGCAAAAAGTGGCCGTACACGTACTTGTCCCCACGTGACTACCAACACTGATGACTAATACCATGGAAGAATCATGTCGCGTGAGTCAGTCAGGTGGTGGCACAATCGTTGTATCCATTAATTTCATCTCTGTATTCCTACCACCTCTAAAGAGCCTAAAGCCAAGAAACGCAACATGCAAAGCCTTCTCCGCTGGAGCATCGAAAATTCTACTGCTAGCATTGGCAGCGACGTCACATCGCCGGAACCCACGCGGAGGACAGACCTCGATCCAGGAGTCATCGATGCGATATTGGGCAGGCCAGACTCGGAGCTGATGAAAGAGGCCCTTTCGAAGGCACAGGATGCGTCTCTCGATGAGGACGCTCGGTTGACAGCTCTGGACGATCTTGAGATGGTAAAGTTTACTTCCCACCCACTGTCACGTCATGTCCCGTCCCGTCCTGTCACCGCCCTTGTTCTCACGTCTGACGACTTCCACTTTCGTTCCCGCCACCCTTTTCTAACAGCTTGTCGAGAACATCGATAACGCAAATGGTAATCCAGTACGCGTGCCAGTGTCAGGTGTACCGATCTCATCAATCATCTGCATTTAGATCTTGAAAAACTCGGCATGTGGGAACCATTACAAGATCTACTGGCTTCCTCGTCAGAAGACATGAAGGTGCAGGCGTTGTGGGTAATTGGAACGGCAGTGCAGAACAATCCCGCCGCCCAAAAAGCGGTGCGTTCTATTCTCGAGCCTCGAAATCGCGCTACACCTAGAACCTAATATGCGCGGATCACATCACTGTAGTACCTTGCCCTCGAACCCCTCCCCACTATTCTTTCCTACCTTTCCCCATTGGCACCCTCGTCTCAGCAGCTCCGCTCCAAAGCGATATACACGCTCTCGGGGCTCTTGAAACACAACGCAGTCGCGATCGCCCAGTTCGAGGCAGCAGGTGGATGGTGCGCACTACGCGATGCATTCTCAGGTACTGTATCACACCCGTCCTGTCCCGTCCTCTCATACTTACTTATCTAAACTAAATTTTATTTCATAACCATTCGTGCGCTCTCAGACTCAGATATCGCCGTTCGACGCAAAGCCGCATTTCTCCTCAACAGCCTCCTCATTCCCTCTGCCCCAGCTGCAACGAGTTCTGCTCCTGGCACAAGAATACATGGTGGCCCTGCACAATCGGGAGCACCTGTACATCCAAATTCTCACGCATCGATGGTGGCCGATCCCACATCGACTAACACGGCAACAGAGACGTTGCGCGCCGTTCGTGAGCACGGGATGTTGCCCGTGATCGTGCGGGAGCTGACGGAGCCGACGCCCTACGGACCGGATGGTGACGAGGGCGAAGGGTGCGATGCCGATCTCGAGGAGAAATTGATGAGGTGCGTCCTGGAGATGATTTCAACTAATATATACAGATAAGGTATTGATGATTGCATTTGCAGATTGTTGCACACGTATGTGTCGGCGCATGATGGGACGTTCGATGATCCGGAGAAGAAGTTGCTCAGAACGTTCTTGGATGCTAGGCAGGCCACGCCGGGCGAGAGCGAGCTGGGACTTGGGGCGGACGAGCTGCGGGAAATTAGGAATGCACTCGCATAGGTACAGTGGTTGGGGCGTGTTGTATTAGTGATCAGGTCACCGTGTAATAAAACACTACAGGAAGAGAAAAGGATGACGCTGCTGGGTGGCCTTTATGCACCCAGGAAGTATACGAGGATAATAACTGATAAGTAAAACAATGATTGTCAATTTTAAGGACCGTCGAATTGCAAGCCATGGATAAGGCAATCAATTTGTACAATTAGATTAGCGTCATGCGATGTCTGCAGAGCGAGGAGCTGCTCGAGGTAAGAAAGATATAGGTACCATAACAAGACGACCACACGACTCACTGATAACCCACTCCTCCTCTACTTCCTCTGATATTGGTTCAAGTTGCCTCATGAAATCTTCCTTGGGTTTTTCGGTTTCCGCGATCATGGTGTCTGTCGTGGATTCTGAGCAGGGGCTGTTGGTATTGCCGTCGCCAGGGTCCGCAACATTTTGGGGATCGGGCCCCCCATGGGCACCATACGCGTCGCGGATCGAGATACGATTGTTGAGAGACACAAGGAGAGTATTGGAGTATCTTTCAAAGAAGGCGTGTGCGGTCGGCCATGTGGATATGACTACGATAAGAATGAGGCGGTGAAGCGGTGATGGTACTCACAGTTTCCCGAGCACGTAAGTGCTGTGGGGCCGAGAATTTATATACAGTAAGATGCAGAAAGTTGATCAGTTGATACAGTATAACGCGACACAGGTTTTGCTGCAGAGTAATGAAATTGGATACGTACGGGCACACATACCAATTCTTATTCTAAGTTCCAATCGACGCGTCAATACCGGGGGAAAGTTGTACATGACGAGTGGGATGACTCACGGGGTACAGGACGACTATTAGCAATGAGGCGATACTGACAGTGGCTGAACGAGCGTGAAGCATCATGACATCGAAGACACGGAGATGGAGATGCTCACTCGTCGCCAAATTGGTCTCGACTATCAATCTCACTATGCTTATGAGGACATGAGAACTAAGGTTGCCGTCCCTAGCCCAGATCCTTCTCAGCTGTGGGATCGGACACAGAACAATCAGCTTTTGGATGGTTCCAAACACGGCAGTCGATTGGATTTACATGATAAAACATCGCGGCCGCAATAAGCAAGTCAGAGAGCGTGTCTGCGATGATCCAGGTCTGATGAGACAAAGCCACTCAGTTTAGAGGGGCAACCATTCATCTTGCTTGTTTGAAGACTTTACCACGTCGAAGGCCTTCAGGCTCGCTCCACTGATAAATCTTCCCATGATGTGCGACTGCTGTAATTGAGATACGTTCTGGGGGATACGGCATGGAGGAGACTCACATAGATCCCAGCAGCGAACGCTCCTACTGCGCCGACAATGGAGAGCTATGGGGAAGGTGATAAGATCATTTTGGAACTCTGAGGGCGACCTTACCAGACAGATGATAACACATAGCCACCATGATCGCCTCTCGCTAAGTACCAATATACGATACACGAAGAAGGACTGAACGCTCAAGGAAACCAGGGATCCCATTATAGGCACGTCAAACGGCGAGGCATACGGGGTAGAGAGCTGATCGACGTTGCCAAAACCGGCAGCGAACCAGTAGTAGAGGTCCGCGCCACTAAGTGCCGTTTGTACCGTCTCCAGAAAGAATACAATATACACTGCAAATCATATGTCAGGGAAAGGCATATGAGATGAAGTGAGGAGTTCTCGTGCCTAGTAGCTTGATGAACCTGGAGTCTCGGGGAAAGTTGTAGCTGTACACATCTTTTAAATGCACGAAGACATAAGCGAGCGAGCTAGTCAGGGTTTAGGGGAGACAACGCTCACAGAACTGGACTACCAAAGCACCATACAGGCACCAGTTCCAAAGGGCCCCAAGAAGCTATGGGAGAGAAAGACATGAAGACTCGAGACGATGTGAAAATCGTCCGGACGTACTTGTGGTGCGGCTCTGAAAAATGAGGATCAGCTCGACTGGTACATACTGTATAAGCGACGGAACGATTCCTACAATTCCTCAGGCTTGCGAGGGATACTGGAGGAAGGGAGAGGCAGGTGACGTTGCATGGTCTAACGAAACGTCAAATCGACGGTGAGTGGGTATCTCTGGCTGATCCTAGAACGCAACCATTATAGCTGAGAACGACCTATCGGAAGGGGCGAAAAAAAACCTTGATGTATAATAAGCCAAACTGAACGTGACCCGCACTAAGCTCCGAGTTTTCACGTCGAGACCAATGCACATGTCTTCATAGCAACGTATGATGGTAGGGAAGGCGACATCGTCCGGGACCAATGAGGAGCCTGAGGGTTGCGGTGAGATCCAGAAAAGCGAACTGGGCCGTGACCGAGCATGCTTGGCGAGTGCGCGGCATTGCGGTAGTATCACGGTCCTTAGGCTCTTATTGTGGGAAAACCAAAGGGTCGAGCTTAGCTAGTCGTCGAAAAGACTTTGGGGAAAACGGAAAATCATACAACGTTCATACATGTGGGCGCATCGTTACCGGCAATTTCAAGTCTGGAAGTATTTGACCCCTGGAGCATGTTGGAAGCTTG
Organism: Russula lepida; assembly: GCA_003316425.1. Lineage (NCBI taxonomy): Eukaryota > Fungi > Basidiomycota > Agaricomycetes > Russulales > Russulaceae > Russula > Russula lepida. The sequence goes on from QFEZ01000065.1 coordinate 12,683, forward strand.
ACCAGCGCGAGAACATGCGGGGGGAGTTGCTGGGGACAAATATCATACTTAAATAGGTTATATGCGAGAAGATTGCCCAGCGGAGTACAGAGAAGAGCTCGCGACAGTCCCGCCGGCCCGGCTTCGGCATGGCGCGACCACTGCGCGACGCAGCCCATGCTGCCGCGGCCGGAGCGATATCTTAAGGACGCTAATCGAGTCTGAGTATGTTTGGTTATCGAGCACAAGCTCAAAACCGGACTTTGCATAACGCAAACGAGAGAATCAGGTTTCCTGGGTAACAGGGGTCTCCTTGAACTGCGGTGAGCACGATAAAACGAGGAAGCGAGAGTGGGACAGCACACAAAGCAAAAACTTGAAGGGGACACTATAAAATATAACCCTTGGTTTATTCGAGCTCTTACTATGTGGTGTATCGGGTATTGTGTTTATGCGTAAGTTGAATGATACGTACACGCGTACACAGATCGACTGTGCGGACTTGGCTCCTATCCATGAGATATAGGCACGTCGTGTATTGGCTGAGCATCAAACGACTCGCTGGTGGGTGGCCTACTGTACTCGAGCATAACTAATATATCATTGATTGCTGAACTCAAGATCTCTCCATTTGAAAGCCATAATTAGTTCGTAAAAAATTTAGTGTCAGACTATGTCTGGAACAGGAGCGGACATGAGAAATTATGTACCATAACATGATAACCATGCTACTTACTCTCATTTACTTCGTCTTCTGATGGATGGCCCATAATATCGTCCTGCAACCTATCAGTTTCGGAGACATTGGTCTCCGTTATGGCTTGGGCGCTATTGCTGGGTCCCGTCACCACTTGGCGATCAACGTCCCTTCCGCGGACACCATATGCGTCGCGAATCGAGATGCGATTGTTGAGAGACACAAGGAGGGTATTGGAGTATCTGTCAAAGAGGCGCATGCAATCGGCCATGTGGGTATGATTGTGATAAGGATGAGGCGGTGATGCGGTGATGACACGTACAGTTTCCCGAGTAAGTAAGTGCTATCGGGCCGCAGGGAAGTTATATATGAGCATTCAGATGATATGATACGACACAGTTTTTGCTGTGGAGAAATGAAATTGGATACGTACGGGCACATATACCAATTCTTATCCTAGGTTTCAATCGACGAGTCAATTCTGGTGGAAGGCCAGACATCATGATAATGCATGGAACCACTCACAGGGTGTAGAACGACCATTAGCAATGAGACGATACTGACAGTGGCTGAACGAGCGTGAGGCATCACATCGAAGACTCGGAGATCCCTTACTGGTTGCCAAATTGGTCTCGATCATCAGTCTCACTATGCTCACGAGGACATGGCCGCTGAGATTGCCGTCACTAGCCCAGATCCTTCTCAACTGTGGGATCGACATATAACAATCAGCTTCGAAGGATCCCGTATACAATCAGTCGAAATGGGCATACGTGATAAAGCATTGCAAATACAATAAGCAAGTCAGACACCGTGTACGCGATAAGCCAGGTCTAATAAGGCAGGCCACTTTGGTTATAGGTAATCCATACAGTCAATTTGATGACTTCTACCATTTCGAGGATTTGGAGTCCTCCCCTAATAAATAGAGCAGAAATATACGACTACGGAAATTGAGACATTTTTCGTATGATGTGAAGCGCGAGGGACTCACAGCGATACCTGCCGAAAATGCCCCTAATGCACCGAAAAGGGAGAGCTACGGGAAAGATGATGAGGTCGTGCTGGTACCTTGAAAGCGAGTTTACCAGACAGATGATAACGCATAGCCACCACCACCGCCTCTCGCTAAGGGCCCAAATGCGGTACACGAAGAAAAACTGAACAACTAAGGCAACAAATGATCCCATAATTGGCACGTCAAGGAAGGAAAGAAATGGAGAGGACAGGTGGTCGAGGTTGCCAAAGCCGGACGCGAACCAGTAGTAGAGGTCTGCACCACTAAGTGCCGTTTGCACTGTTTCCAGGACGAATACACTATACACTACCGTGACAGCGCGTGCGTCAGGGAGAAGTACTTGGGGAGAAGTGAGGAACTCTCGTGCCTAGTAACTTGATGAGCCTGGGGTCTCGGGGAAAGTTATAGCTGTATACGTCTGATGCCCGAAGACATAAGCAAGTTGTTCAGCTTAATGAGAGATGACGCTCACAAAACTGGACTACTAAGGCACCATACAAGAACCAGTTCCAAACGGCCCCCAGAAGCTATGGGAGGGGAAGGCATGAAGGCTCGAAGATGACAGAAATCATCGGGACATACTTGAGGTGCCGCTCTGCAGAGAGGGTCAGCTCGGCTGGTATGTACAAGCAGGTACGACCATTCTTACAATTCTTCGAGATTGTGAGGGATAGGGTCGGGCGAGGAGGACGCGTGCGACATGAACTAATGCCAATAGTCGTTGATGAAAGGGTATCTTTGCGATCCTGGAACGCAGCCATTATAGCTGGGACTGACCCATCAGATGGGAGATGAGAAGACCCAAATCGACGAGTAAGCTAAACATAACAGCCACTGTGTTCATGTCAATCCTGCATCCTGCATGCATGTCATAGCAACGTTTGATGGTTGGAAGGACGACATCATCGCATCATCCACAGCTACTGACGAGAGTAAGAAAAGGGAACCGAGAATACGCGGCGTCCTCGGACTCCTGCTATAAGAAAGGTCGCTGGGACCCTGAAAGACTTGGCGGGACAACGAACTGCTATAGGGCGGTCATGCATGTGGACGCGTCGTGACCTGCTAATTTCAAAAATCAAAGGTATTGACTCTTGAGAGAAAAAGAATGCCAATGCAGTGCAGGTAAATGGGTAGAAGAGCGGCTGGGAAAGGGCTTGAGGGCCGGGGGAGATGGGCAGCGCGGGCGAGGTGGGCGAGCCTAGCTGTTGAGTGACCTTTAATGTGGAGATTGCACCCGACCAGGCAGCGCTCTAAGCAATGCGGCGTACTCAGTCGCGCGCGAGATAATGGTCACAAAAGGAGTCCATTAGATGACTTTCAGCAAATGGCAAATGATACAAAGAGGGCCGTTCGATGTAGCATGTGTCACGTGTCGTCCTTGATGTCACGTGGGAGCCTCATGCACTTGATCGGAGTTCGAGTTGTTCGGCGAGGCGTTCGTGCTCGCTGAGCGTTGCATCGAGGTTGTCTATCGTCTGCGCAGCACGAGGACCAACGGCAATCAGGGGTGCGGAGTCACTACTAATGGGATTGGGCTCGTGGCCAATCGCAGCAGCGCAACCAGTAATGATATTTAACGAGTGGGGAGTATACGGTAGTATCCTACTGGTATAGCAGCTATTCCTGTCATTGTGTGTAATCATTGAGATCATTACTCATGTCATGAAAGTCCATCTTTAGCTCCCCTTTCTTGTACAGAGCGACGTCCTCCTCTGCACAATGGATGATCAAATCAGCTGTTCCCTTCGCGATCCCAAGCCCCTTGGGATCGGAAAAGGAACAGCGGAGCCTCGGGTCCCCCAAGCCACTTTGAAATATCTTCAACTGATATCCGGTCCCTCGTCAGCTGATCAATCCAACGATAACCCCCTGCTTCAAATTTGTGCCTAATAGCTTTGAAATTTCCGCCAGAACGCACAGGCGTTTGATCGCAATATTGGAGCCAGTCACCTACTGTATCTTCGGATAGTCGATTTCCGCGACTTTCCCTAAGGCCGATGTCGTTAAAGCTGAGGGTGGCACCGGAGCTGAAGCTGGAGGGTAATAGGCACATACCACCGGGGGTGATATGGCATACCATCATATGGCACTGGTTCATGCAATGCATAAGGTGTGCAGAAGAGCTACAAAGGAATGAAAAATGACATACATCAATATCATAGTCACAAAGGCTTTGGTGTAGAGAATGCGGTTTAGTCGATTTGCGAACAATGACCTCCCCAGTCTGCTGGAAATGGGCCAAAATCTTCCGCTGGCCCACATCTGTGTACATGGCAATCTCCTCTACTGACATGGTTGCGCTAAGTCGGAGTCGGTCGGACAACAATCCACGGCCTCTGGAACAGCCTTACTGTACACACGCGGAAGCGGGTGAAAGGAATTTCAACGTGCTCTCTAAGGAAAAAATGGCATCCCATGTAAAGAACAGGGAAATTGGAAACGCTACTGAATTTCCTTGAATCGACCATCTCCTGTAGATTACAAAGAAAATCCATAATCACTGTCAGAGGTTGACACAACGACTTCGCTGCATTTCGCACATGGAAAGTCCCTGCCACAGACCTGGAAATAATCCCAACGCGACTACTGCCAAGTCAAGTCTGCACTCCTCTCACAGCTGGTCTACCTGTTGCCTTTCTCACGGCCTACCTGTCACCTCACAAGCAGCAGAGATGTCGGACTTTATAAAAACAACTTGCCTCTTCTCGCCACGTTGGACGCATCAACCATTGCGCACATCCATCATTTGATATCCTTCGAATTCACCCCCGTCCATTTTCCACTGATTCAAGACATGCTATGGTCGTTCTTCACTATCAAATCCAGTGCCACTACCAGTTTTTGTCAGTCAGTCATGAAGCCACGTCCTGTATGGAGATTTCTTTGTTACATGAACTCTTGAAATCGACCACTGATGCACTTATAGACTTTTGAGGTACCTCGTTCGTGTACAAGCCTGCGGCGTCCCCATGCGCATACAAGACGTTCACTCTTCAGGATGCTTATTTTTATCCTAGCCGTCGTCACCCTCACGAAGAAGATCCCTTCCAAACCCCCTGAAGATGGTTTGGAGGCTGTAAACCCATCGATACTGGATGGCAACAATTCTACTGGCAGGTCTGAGCTACTTAGTGTGATCGCCACAGATGGCATGGTATGCTGACGTCCTCTACAGAGACGAAGTGCATCGACTCAATCATCTTTCTCATTATAAGCCGCATATACCTGGTTTATACAGTTAAGCAAGCCTTTCTCTCTTTCCCCGGATGCTTTTTGGTTGATTTTGGTCTTTTCTATCTTAGCGTCGCAATGATAGTGGAGATCGGATCAAGACGACTGGCGGGTTTCCACTCTTTGACGAACCAAAGGAAACATACGCTCGGCCATATGCGGATATGATACTGTGAGCCTATTACTGTATCGTCGTCTCAGTGAAAGCCTACTTTAACTGACAACCTTGTTTCCCGTCACATGAATTAGGACCTAGGCGACTTAGCACTATTCTTGAGCAAGGAGAGTCACCTGACATGACCCAATCGCCTCCTCAAGCAACAGTACACATCAACTCTCTGCCCTCCTTTGGCTTTGTAGTCATGCTTCCCACCTCGACATCTTCATTCACCCATCTTTTCACCTGGGGTCCATTTACTACAGAGAAGTTCCGCGATGCCGCCAAAGCTGCCACCCGTAAAGACTGGGTACCAACGCTCCCACAGTGCACTCAACGACCACTGCTGCTTTTAATAGTCCATGGTACCTTTGATCTTTTTACAGTGTACATCAATAGAATTTTCCATGTGTAAACTGAATATGCCTGTTAACGAATGTGATTTTGCGAGATACATCAATGGAACTTTTCATGTCAAGTAAGACACATCTCTCAGTACTGTGTGCTAAAACCGTCTCGGGATGGAAGATTAGGTTCCCTGTACTGTGTGCTGATAAAATGGCTTTTAGTATGATGAACTATAATGTGGTATATTGGCAGACTTTACATGGCCTTTCAGTGCTAATGCTGCCAAATTTTCTCAGTCACATCATAGACAACATACATGAAATTTCAGTGTACAGTACATGGAATTTTCTATGCAAAATACATAGAATTTCCTTTCACCCATTTCTGCATGTGTGTACCCATCAGGAAAATGGAAATTTCCTTAAACTGCTTAAAGTTGGCTTAAGTTACTTAAAATGGTCTTAAAAAGTGTGAACCTACTTAAACTGTGTTTAAGGAGATTTTAAGAAGGTATTAAGTACTATAAGGATGCAATAAGACATTAAGGAATTTTCCATTTTTCTGATGCCTGTGACCATGGTGAAAGTTGAACCTTAAACACCGTGGGCATTTTACAATGTAATCCAATTCAGTTGCTCTCGACCAACCAATTGGATTGCAGTATTTAGCCGAGTGAATTGGTCTCGCATCGAGCGCTATTGAGCAGAGTCTGTTAGGCGCGCGCATCTTGCCATCTCTTCCCTTGGCCAGGGCGCGCTCGTCTTTTGCTTCAATCCATCCATCAGGCCCTGTCGTAAGAGCAAAGAACGACTTGTAGCAGATCGATGGCCCAGTCTTTGTGAGAAGAAGACTGAGGTATGACGGTAACGAAACTATTATACGAGTGAGTTTCCAAGACTACAGACCCAGCTTATGACCGTCTCAAGTGGGCGCTGGCCGAACCTCGTACACGACTCGCCAATGCGTGGTCTACTTGCACCCGACAACTGTACGAAGTTCATAACTAACACGCAGATCATTTTTGCTTCAAAGAGTCTCTAATCGTAAAGCATGAATAACCACCAATTCGTATCAAAACACAATTATGCTTCTTAGAATCTGCATCACGCGGTGTCTGCAACTGCGGGGTTGCTCAAGGCATTAGAAAATGGTACTGTAGCATGACAATCACACGACTTACTCTCTTCAACCCTCTCCTGTACTTCGGCCTTTGCTTGTGGTTGAGTCATGGGACGGTTCTGAGACGTTTCAGTTTCCGAGATCATCGTCTCCGTTGAGACCACTGATCGGGACCTGCTTCTTGGGGTTGCTACCACGGGATAATCGACGATCCCTCCGCGGGCACTATACGTGTCGCGGATCAAGACACGATTGTTAAGAAACACGAGGAGGGTATTGGAGTGTCTGTCAGAAGATGAATGCAGTCAGCCATGAGTCTACGATATTGGTGAGAAAGTGAGGCATCAATGATTCTTACAACTTCCCGAGTAAGAAAATGCTGCAGAGCAGGTAGTTTATACCCAAAAAGTTATCAGATGATGCCCATGACAAGTAAAAGTCAGATACATACGGACACAGGTACCAGTTCTTCAACTATGTTCGACACGTCAATCTAGGGCTAAAGGGTGCACATCATATACGGGACCACTCACGGGGAACAGGGTCACCATCAGTAATGATACAACACTGACAGTGGCTAAATGGGCGTGAGTCGGTGATACGTTAAAGATACGGATCCTTACTTGTCACCAAGTTGGTCTCGACGGTCAGTCTCACTATGCTCACAAAGACGTGATTGCTGAAGTCCCCATCATTAGCCCGCATTCTTCTCAACTGTGAGATTATAATAGGATAATGAGCTTCGAATGGTCGCATATACAGCAGTCAAAATGAGCATACGTGATAAAGCATTGCGTAGGCAATAAGCAAGTCCGAGAACGTGCTCCCGATGAGCCAGGTCTGATAAAGCATTGCCACTCAGTTAGAAAAATAATACACCTTGCGTATTCGATGACTTACCATTCCGAGAATCACCAGGCCTATTCCCCCCGTAAATGCGTTACTGAGGTATGACTGCTACGATGAGACATGTTCTGTGTGACGTGAAATGGAGGGGACTTACAAGAATACCGACTAAGAACGCAGCTAATGCACCGATAATAGAGAGCTACGGGGGAGGATGATGAGGCTATTCTAGGGCTTTGGTGAAGAAAGTACCAGGCAAATGGTTACGCATAGCCACCGTGATCGCTTCTCCATAAGCACCCTTATGCGATACGCGAAAAATAACTGAACACATAAAGAGACCACAGATCCCATTATCGGTGCGTCAAAGGGGGAAGCAAACGGCGAGGTGAGGTGTTTGAATTTGCCAAAGCCGGCAGCGAACCAGTAGTAGAGGTCCACACCGCTTAGCACCGTTTGCACTGTTACCAGAGAGAATATGCCATACACTACGAGCGTATGTCAGCAAAAAAGGCACGAGGAGACGAGGTAAGGAGTTTGCATGCCCAGTCCCTTGATGTACTTGTTGTCCTGAGGGAAGTTATAACTATACACGTCTTCAATGTCCCGAGATATAAGCAACGCTGGTCAGGTTGAGAAGTTATGACGCCCACAAAATTGGACCACCAAAGCACCATACAGACACCAGTTCCAAACGGCCCCCAGAAGCTATAAATAAAAAGGCATGAAGACTCGAAGATGATATGCAAACCATCGGACGTACTTGGGGGGCAGCACTGGAAAGAAAGATCAGCTTGATTGGTCTGGATATGCAAAAGCAAATACAGAGATTCTTACTGTTCTTGGACGTTGTGGTGGTGGTGGTGGATACGGTCAATCGTCATAAAATGAATCCTTGATTAGCGGATGGATGATAGACGCATACAACGATCAGGGGAGATTGTTCAGTGCTTTAGAGGCCGGGACTTTTAGTATCTCTGGCGGTGGTGGGATGCAGCCATTATAGCTGAGACTGGCCCATCAGGTACAACGAGAAGCGCTCCACAAATGCATATCCAAATACAACCCTCCAATGAGTCCATGTTGAAATAGGCGTTCACATTTTCCCAGCAACATTTGATGGTAGGAGGGACATGGTCAATGGCCAGCGGCTCAGGTGAGAAAAGCAATACAAGCATGCGTCCTCTCATTAAAAATCTCGCTAAAGAAGTCTCGACAACACGACGAACAACCCTATGACAGTTCATGCATGTGGACGCATCGTTACCAGCCAATTTAAAGTTCTGGGGCATGT
>QFEZ01000068.1:1677-13937 GCA_003316425.1 Russula lepida
CTCGTCGTCCTACGTCATCGCCTCTGTGGACAATCACATGCAAGGCGCGACCGTTCCCCCAACTGCCCAGACCACGCGATCCCCCGCCAACATACGCATTCCTGGAGCCTCCGAGAGGATATAAGACTGACACCCCCCACCGGAGAGAGCAGAGACACCTTCACCCATATTCACCAACACACTCCTCATCCAAGCCCATAACACATATTGCTCCTCTGTCATATCCCGTATCTTTATATAACTAAGCGAGTTCATTGCCCGTTTCCGCGTGCATACTTGAGTGTTGGCTGTTGCGACTAGCAGCCTTTCAGCATGCTAGCCTGATGTCAGCCCATATTCTAGGACACAATCGACTTTGCCACAAACCGGGAGCTGTTATTCGCGGCGTCACATCAGGAAACCTGACATAAACTTTTTGGGCTTGGACAAGCTTGTGCAAGTTTGAAAAGACAAAAAAAGTCCAAAAAGTTTATATCAGGTTTCCTGATGTAAATCATGTAATAGCATTGACGTTGAGAAAAACGTGAAAAAACGTGGGATTTACGGCCAACTACGCTATGTAAGCTAGCTCAGGTACACGTATACTACGACACCTCATAAAGAGATCCATCATCCAGCCTTCCGAAGACGGAAGACACGTGACTCACCTCCGCCGAGCGTCGGCCTTGCAATTGAACACCGATAGGGTGTGCGTGCCCCTACGACGTTCACTCCAGTCGGCTCGAGCGCCGTATACACTTCAAGTAACGTTGCTTCCCAAGGCAGAAAGGGCAGATTTGACGCCGATGATGGTTCAGCCCCGCACTGAAACACTTTAAAAGGAAAATTAGGATATGTAGATTAGTGACGCGCTGAAGCGCATTGATTGTAGCGATCTTTTGTACCTATTATTTCGACTCTACTAGGTGGATTTATAACAACCCTATACTGTATGTTATCACCTTGTCAAATGGACGCGCGCCGGTGACCGGCGAGCTAGCTTCTTTCATGATGCCTAACAGCAAACAATGCTTCATAAGCCTTCATTCAGCCCCGAAAATTTCATCTTGACAGTTGACGCGCCCTGCACCATCTCTACCGCCCAAGCCGTAAATGCCGTCATTACAGTTGACGATGTGTGCGAAGATAGGAACTTTCATCGGAAGGAGTTTTGCTGTGCTCGTCTGTTCTGTGTGAAGGCCAGGCACAGTGTCACTGTAGTGTAGTACAGTAAGGCCCTATGAAATCTTCAATGAGAGTTCGCGATGGCCCTGAATGATTTCAAACTTGCCCATGGCTGCCGTAACTTTGAAGACTTCAGTTATCGTACTTGTCACCGGCAGCCATACAGAGACCGAACTCAGACTAACTTATTGTGAGTGAGATGGTGAGAACACCTCTCTATAGCGCTGATGATGGTGGTGAGGGGAGGATATCGGATGCAATTTCCTTTCCTTCTACCTGTCGTACATAGTATCGAATGGGGAGTCACATACACTGTCGAGCCATATGTACGTGCCCACATGTTGCACCGCTCCCTCTCAACAGGAACTTCAATAGAAATTAGTGGCAGAAACACTCTCGAACAGGCGAATCGGCCCGTCGATCTCTCGCTTTCGTTTTGGATCACCGGTTATCTCCATCACCTCGGACTCCCGCTCCCGGGCCGAGTCATGAGACCTCTGAACCTTCACGGACGGATCTAACTTGAATACGGATATGGCCTAGCCTACACTCTGACTCGTTGAGGGTTTCAACTTGAAGGTGTGCCATCCAAAGTGAACCCTATTGTAGTTGGACATACGCCATATAGTAGGACACTGCAGGTAAGTGTGCCAGTGGAAAGCGAAGCCAATGCTGATCTTGACTCTTGAGTTGCGAGCGATGCGATCAACCTTGTGTGCGCTGTAGCTGAAAGCACAAGAACTGACTACGGTATATAACAAGGGTCTACTACTGTATTCGGGAATCGAAACTAAACTAAGGAACGACTAAAGCATGCCGCCTGAAATACACTGGGGCAAGCACTGGGGACTATGACCAGTATCATACCAGCGTCGAATGATAACTGTGTATCTGTCCATGTGAAGGTATTGCAAATCTTGGATCTAGAGACCTGTGCGTCCCGTGCATTCTCATTCCAACAATCAGTCCTAACCCTGGCTACTAATAGAAATTCAGGCTCCGAGACCAGCAAATTTGGCGACTTTATCTCTTGGGTATATTACACCAGCTCCAGCCCTCCACTTGGCGATTAATGGGGATTTGGTAGCCCTTGCCGGGCTCCATGGATAACGAATTGGGGACCTCATTTCCGAACCTGTACCCTCGAATTCAAACGTCCATTTTTTCCCTGTCCCTCGAGCTGTTTTCATACTATGGAAATATGCACCCAGAGCGCACAGTAACTTATGGCTTGGCTACTACAATAGTAGTATGTAGCCAAGATAGCATCACTTTCCGAACCTAGGCATTGACGAAGTCTTCGGCTTACAGCTTCAAGTTGAGGGTCAGATCCAGCATAACAGAAGATTTTAACTCACAGGGTCCATTACGTATACTCAACTTCGTGACCAGAACACGTAGCCTTATGAATGGAAACTGCACTGGAGATAGAACAAGTGGATCCCAAACGCCGCGTCCTATCAGGCAGTCCAAAGCTCTGTTGTGCTTCGAGACCTCGAGTCGACATCCTTCAGAAGAAACACAGACTGAGAATCAGAACCGACGTCACGGAGGGTCTGGACCCACGAGACTCATGAGCGGTCAAAACTTGTGTCCGATGCGGAATTAGAGGATGTCCGGACTGTGATACGGACTTGGATACCCCCGGATAGCCGCACGGAACTGTCCACGCCCCGCGCCACAGGACATAGAGTACCCTAATATTGGCTTCCTCATCAGAACTTGGCTGATCCTATATTGGGACATTGTTTAGCTCTACCAGTGGTCTGACCGTGTTTGAAACATTCCATGCGGCGCTAACTCATCACATTATCTCTCCGCCTCACTACGATTGGGTCATTTCAATTCAATGGCACCGGATGCCAAGCCGGATCCATCATGTGCGATTTCATCATGTGAGTAACACCTCGAACTCGAATGTTGTACCTGGTCCTGGACAGCAGTATAAAGAGCCCCTACATCCAGTAGAACTGACATAAATCAGCCTCATCAAGTTTATTCAACTCTCTCTTACACCTAGTCCACAATGTCAACCCTTCCCCAATTCCATCTCCCTGACCCCCTTGCTCAGTGGCCCTGGCCAAGAAAGCTCAGCGAGCACTACTCTCAAGTCAAGCCAGAATCAGACGAATGGTTGAGGAGCTTCCAGGCTCTCGATGCCCAGTCCCAAACGTCCTTTGATCTTTGCAATTTCCGTCCGTTGCTCTTCATTCCCTATTTTCGCTTCAGAGTACTAACCGAGGTGGTATAGCCCTCCTTGGCTCCCTTGGCTATCCGCTACTCGACAAAGGTCTGTCTTTCTACTGTCCGTAATGATCGAGTCTTATTAACAATCACTAGATGGTGTTCGAGTAGCCTGTGATCTCATGGTTCTCCTTTTCATATATGACGAGTTCACCGACAAAGTCGATGGTGATGGCGCACGCCTTTACGCCGACATGGTCATGGATGCTATCCGAAACCCCGACAAGGGGCGCCCACAAGGGGAGCCGAAGCTTGGTGAAATTGCACGACAGCAAGTTTATGTCCTGGTGAATGTTGCACGCTTTTCTGACGACCCTGGTTTCAATAGATTTTGGTTGCGTGCGCTCAAGGTCTCCAGTCCTGCGGCTCAAACTCGCTTCATCTCGTCCTTCTCCGAGTATGTCTACGCAGTGGTCGACGAAGCTTCTGATCGGGCAAAGGGAAGCATCCGAGGAATTGAGGATTACCTGAAGCTTACTCGACTCACAACTGCTGGATATCCCGCATTCACGGCTGTCGAAGCCAGTCTGAACATTCCGAACGAGGTCATGGCACATCCCGCCTTGGAGTCCCTCCGCAGTTTGGCTGCAGAGTCTTTCGTTCTTTCAAACGTCGGTATTCTCCTGACTGCCACAAGTATATATATCTGACTTGGACGGCAGGATTTGTACTCATACAATATAGAGCAAGCGGCTTCTGGTCACGGCGGACACAACATCATTACGGTGGTCATGAACGAGAAGGGCGTAGACCTGAACGGGGCGCTCGCCTGGCTCGGGGAATATCACGGAGAGGTGTTATCCAAGTTCCAGGCCCAGCACCGCACTCTGCCTTCCTGGGGTCCTGGGATCGACTCTGATGTGGAGGCATTTGTAGAGAGACTAGGTTACTGGATTCGTGGGATGGACTGTTGGCCACTGGAGACGGAGAGATATTTTGGGACGAAGGGACCAGAGATCCAGAAGCACAGGGTTGTGACCTTGCTTCCCAAGGCAGAGAAGGAAGATTTGACGCCGATGATGGTTCATCCCAGAACTGAAACGCTCTAAAACTTGAAGGAAAGCCAGGATATGTAAATTAGTGAAGTGCGTTGAATCTAGGAATTTTGTACCTGTTGGGAGTTTGTACTGTTGTCAATCCTATATGTTACCGTTACAGCGTATTCGGAAAACCTTATCCGTGTGCACATGTACGCAGCCTTCACAACCGAATAAAAACATGTAACAGCTTATTATGGTCAAATTTGTGGAGTATTGGAACATGGACATGTGTGTGCGGCTGGCACCAGTGCTTTGACCTGGCAGAGCATGTTGTAGCTCTCTTTTGCATTTATAACAGTGCTGCACACATTCGCAGCCTTAGTTCTTTCACATACTTATGCAGTGACCAAGAGCGACAGTATATACATGGTATTGAAGCGTGCACAAGTGTGCACGACCAATATTGACCCTCATCTCTACTGCAATCCCAGACCATGGGAGGCTGCGGAGTTTGCCGGATGCTAGCCGAACTTTTGTTTTAAAAATGCCGCACGGACAAGGTTTTCTTTCCGAATCCGCTGAAATTTGTGCGACTGCGAGCTAGCCTCTTTCGTCATGTCCAACCACGAACAACGCTTCATTCGCCCCGAGAAATTCTATCTATAGTTGGCTCGTCCCTGGCCACCTTCGGAAGATGATACTGTAAGCAGTGCCGCTGCAATCATAACTTCAAGCGACATTGTTGAGATGATGAAAGTTGGGAGGGCAGGTGAGGACGATGTATTAGGCGTCATGTTTGCAACATTATATGCAGCAAGTAAATGCCGTGCCCTATCAGCAGTCCAAAGCGCTATTGTGCTTCGAATTGATAAGTGTCAGGAGAAGTCTTCAAAACACAAGCTGGGAATCATATCCGACGTGACAGGGTCCGAACCCACAAGGCTCATGAGTATATGTGGTCAAGACTTGTATCCGACGCGGAATCCAGTCACTGGTCAGGAATGGGGTACCCCCGGATCATAGCTGCGCGGAACTGTCCCTCGCCACATTGTCTGGCTCTGACCCAGTAGTGCCTAGCGGAAGGAGAATTGGGGAGTTTTGACAAACTGCCCGTGTTTAGGGAAAAAGTGGCATTGCATTTTAAGCTGCTCATCGACCATCCCCTGTTGATTACATGGAAACTCGATATGAGACATGGAAATGATTTCAACGCTGCCAAGTCCGCACTCTCTTACTGTCGGACTTTAAAATCGACCTTCAATTTTACCCCATACGATACCGCTGATTCAAGACACACCCATGGCTAGTGATTTTTGTGTGTTTTGAGTGCATACATTCCCCCCGGCCATTCCATGTATCCAGCCTTCAGCAGTCCAAAAGACCACTGCGGCTGGAGAAACGTGTCTGTCAATATTCCTCACTACGCTCTTGCACACTCTCAAACTGGTAGCAACAGTCTCACTTGCTTTCAACCTAACTTGTGACACTTGTATGCCCCCTAATTCCTTTTTAGCCCACTCTCTGCACATCTTTGCAATGCACACGCACCACTCCCTGGTCTGACCGATGATCTCGAACACGCCACCATACTCTCATACACCTCTGCCTTTTCTTTGAACGACCACCATCCTGCGCAGTCAACCACGTCTTTACTCTCACCACATGGCGACGATCCTTCCTAGACGCAGGACAACTGGGAAGGAGATCTGCAACAGGTTTACTTCGACTCGCACTCACTGAACCAGCTGCAGCAACGACATAATAAGCTTCACGGCTCAAGTCGGGATCTGCTGGGAGGAGTTCGGAAATATAACAAAGTTTACGAGTAATTCGACCCCCGAAATGCAGGCGAGCAGCATCAGGTTTTTGCAGATAGAGATCTCCCTAATCCTAAGGTGAGTCATAGGCTCCATTCGTTTGATACGCATTGCTCTAAAAATGCATTGTTAGTGTTGCATCAAAGACTGTCTTGCATTTGAAGGACTTACAGTACAGTGAGATATCCATGGCGTCCATCAGGCCTCATAGCTTCTATTGCAACTACGTTCATCTCACCACCCCCTTCCCTTAACATGCAGTGTCTAGTCTCGGCAATTCCTGATGAAGCTATACCAATGACCCTACTCACTTCTTTGGACTGGGACCTTGTGGTGTCAACTATGCGACCAGTGCCTGTATGAGACATGGGTAATGTATGTTAAAGAATGGTTCAAACCCGTTTATAAGTGCTACCATCAAGCATGCTCTCCGGACATTCTAGAGTCGGTGTGCAAGCAATTGATGCCTGCTTAGAAAGCAGATTGTCCGAGTCGGTGTTTGTGCTGCTGACGGGACTGAGAAGTGCTGATCGCGATTCTCGGTTATTACTTACTTTTGTACGATGATCGCTCTCAGGTTCTTCGCAACCTTTGCCAGGTCACGTATGATCGTTCCTTCTGATGATTTGCAACGAGCTCACGTAAATTTGTGTCATAGATAGTGACGCGGATCGAGGCTTGAAAACCATTTCACAGAAACCCCGCTTGTTCACATGGTGAGCTGCAAAAGGGCCGAGGTGGTACTTCAAGCCGCGGAACCCTAACGCCACGCATATGGCAACTAATGACTGCATATAGCTGTACATTCATCACGAAAGCATCACATTCTATTACTATATTAAACCTAGTGGGTCTTCTTGGTTTCAGATTTTTTACATATCGAAAGATGGGAGACACGGTGGTCTGGTCCATCATGTAGGTAACACTCGAGCTCACTCGAGCTTAAAATGCCGTACGACGGTGCTAGACCGCAGCATAAAGAGCCCCTACATCGACGCAAAACTGACGCTAATCAGCCTTTTCAACTCTCTTACACCTAGTCCATGATGTCGACCCTTCCCCAATTCCATCTCCCTGACCCCCTTGCTCAGTGGCCCTGGCCAAGAAAGCTCAGCGAGCACTACTCTCAAGTCAAGCCAGAATCTGATGAGTGGTTGAGGAGCTTCCAGGCTCTCGATGCCCAGTCCCAAACATCCTTCGATCTTTGCAATTTCCGTCCGTTGCTCTTCATTCCCTATTTAACTTCAGAGTACTAATCGAGGTGGTATATAGCCCTCCTTGGCTCCCTTGCCTATCCGCTACTCGATAAGGGTCTGTCTTTCTACTGTCTGTAATGATCGAGTCATCTTAACAATCACTAGATGGTGTTCGAGTAGCCTGTGATCTCATGGTTCTCCTTTTCATATACGACGAGTTCACCGACAAAGTCGATGGTCATGGCGCACGCGTTTACGCCGACATGGTCATGGATGCTATCCGAAACCCCGACAAGGAGCGCCCACAAGAGGAGCCGAAGCTTGGTGAGATTGCACGACAGTATGTTTATGTCCTGGTGAATGTTGCACGCCTTTCTGATGATCCTGGTTTTCAATAGATTTTGGTTGCGTGCGCTCAAGGTCTCCAGTCCTGCGGCTCAAACTCGCTTCATCTCGTCCTTCTCTGAGTATGTCTACGCAGTGGTCGACGAAGCTTCTGATCGGGCAAAGGGAAGCATCCGAGGAATTGAGGATTACCTGAAGCTTACTCGACTCACAACTGCTGGATATCCCGCATTCACGGCTGTCGAAGCCAGTCTGAACATTCCGAACGAGGTAATGGCACATCCCGCCTTGGAGTCCCTCCGCAGTTTGGCTGCAGAGTCTTTCGTTCTTACAAACGTTGGTGTTTCTCCTGACTGCCACAATATATATCTCTGACTTGAACGGCAGGATTTGTACTCGTACAATATAGAGCAAGCGGCTTCTGGTCATGGCGGACACAACGTCATTACGGTGGTCATGAACGAGAAGGGCGTAGACCTGAACGGGGCGCTCGCCTGGCTCGGGGAATATCACGGAGAGGTGTTATCCAAGTTCCAGGCCCGGCGCACGCTGCCTTCCTGGGGTCCTGGGATCGACTCTGATGTGGAGGCGTTTGTAGAGAGACTGGGTTACTGGATTCGTGGGATGGACTGTTGGTCACTGGAGACGGAGAGATATTTTGGGACGAAGGGAGCGGAGATCCAGAAGCACAGAGTTGTGACCTTGCTTCCCAAGGCAGAGAAGGCAGATTTGACACCGATGATGGTTCAGCCCAGAACTGAAACGCTCTAAAAGGAAAGCTAGGATATGTAGATTAGTGAAGCGCGTTAATTATAGGGATTTTTTGTACCTGCTGTCAACCCTATATGTTATCATTACTTCAAATTGACGTACGACTGCGAGCTAGCCTCGTCTCCTTCATGACGCCCAACCGCGAACAGCGCTTCATTCGCCCAGAGAAATTCTATCTATAGTAGTTGACTCGCCCCCGCCCCCGGCCACCTTCGCAATAATATTGTTGACGCTTCTTTCTTAGTATTCGTCTTTGCCAGTGCTGGTTCAAATGTTCATCTGTGCTGGGGTGTAACGTCATCAATCACCGGGATTAAAACCTCGCCTGTGACTCCGAGTCGGCGGCGGAGATTGGGAGAATCAGAGACGCTGTGCTGAGCAACTCTTCGGACTCCACTAGTATCAATGCCTTATGGTTTCATACTCGCTCACTGTGAATTTCACCCCTTAGTTTCCCGTTTGGCGGCTAAAGTAGATCACCCGTCCGATAACTCGATTGTGGTATTTATTACAGTATAAATACCTTCACCCCCCATCGAACGGTGGTCTCGATAATACTCAACTCCTCTTCATCGAACAAATATGTCGACTCTCCCCCAGTTCCGTCTTCCTGACCTGGTTGCTCAGTGGCCCTGGCCAAGAAAGTTGAATCAGCACTATCAGGAGGCCAAGTCTGATTCCGACAAATGGCTGCGAGACTTTGAAGCCCTCGATGCCAAGTCACATAGATCATTCGATTTCTGTAATTTTCGTAAGCATCCCTTATTCCGTCATCTTTCCAGTAGCTGATAGGGTCTAGCACTTCTTAGCTCCCTTGGATATCCGTTACTCGATAAAGGTTCGTCAATATGCAAACACTCTAGATGGAGGGTAACCTACTTATTTCTAGATTGTCTCCGAGTTTCATGTGACCTCATGATACTTTTCTTCATCTACGACGAATTCACGGATAATACCGATGGAGATGAAGCCCGCACCTATGCAGATCTAGTGACAGATGTTCTCCGAAACCCTCACGTAGAACGCCCTCGGGATGAATCGAAAATCGCCGAGATCACTCGACAGTATGTCCGGTTTCCTATATCTTTATGTATTGCCCCATTGAACTAAATGGTTTATCTTTAAAGATTTTGGCTTCGCGCCATTACAGTTGCAAGTCCATCTGCTCAGAGACGTTTCATCAACGGTTTCACCGACTACGTCTACGGAGTGATCGATGAAGCTTCTGATCGAAAAAGCGGACACATACGCGGCATCACGGATTACTTTAACCTCAGGAGGCTCACCTCAGGCGCATACGCCTCTCTCTTCTCCGTGGAGCTGGGTCTGGACATCCCAGACGAGGTAATGGAGAATCCTGGGCTCCAGTCCCTTGTCGACTTGACCGCAGACTCAATCGTACTCACAAACGTGTGTATCTCTCCCACCTGATAGGTGAATTCCGCTAACTTGAAAGGCAAGGATCTATACTCGTATAACAATGAGCAAGCTGCGGGACACGGTGGCCACAATATCCTCACTGTCGTCATGAACGAAAAGGGCGTTGATCTAGATGGCGCACTCGACTGGCTAGCGAAATACAACGATGAAGTCCTATCCAGATTCCAAGCTCAGCGTCACATGCTGCCCTCTTGGGGTCCAGATATGGATCATGTCGTGAAGGAATATGTGGAAAGATTGGCTTACTGGATTCGTGGACACGACTGCTGGTCGTTTGAGTCGGGAAGGTACTTTGGGTCGAAAGGGCCAGAGATAAAGGAGCATAGGCTGGTGACTTTGCTCCCGAGGGTAACACGATCGGGTGTGACGCCCATGATGGCACCCTCGATGGTCCAGCCGAGTGCTTCGAAGCACTAAGATTCCAACCTGGTGGCTTCATGTAATACTCGGCTCTAAGAGAATCGTAAAAAATGTTTTAGTAACTGTTAATTAATCAGTAATGATTCCTACGTAAATATCCTCTCAGAAGACGGAATTGACATTTTGGTTCAATATAGAAGTGATAAGCGACGTGATGGTGCTTCCGTTCGACGGAGGCGAATGGTTTGCCAAACTATTCTGGTCTTTAACTTAAAGACCAGAATAGTTATATCGCGGTTATCGAACGGATGTCTTAGCCGTAACACAGGAGACTTCCTATCCACCGACGGAGATCCGCAGTAAAAGGATAAAAGATTGATACTAAGGGGGTACAAATAAGTGTCTGGCATAGTATCTGTGGCGTTCGAACTGTCGGTTCCCCCAAGCTCCGCCACTCGATCACAGGTGAAATCATATCCCGGTGACCGAAGTTAGAGGAAATTTGGGCACTTAGAGTCGGCACTGGCAGAACTACCAGAGATGGAGATGGCGAATATAGAAGCATCTGCGTGCATGGCTGGACTGACGTCCTGTCGTCCTGTCAAAATCATGATATTGCGGATATTGATGACTTACTATATGTCTTCCCAATTAATTTTCCAACAGTCTCAGCTATAAAGCTCTAGCTTCATGGATGAAGATTGCCCCCAGGTTCCAGACATTTATGATGTTGCCTGCTGTGTAGTGGCTTGAGGTGGGTAAGGTGGGTATGGATACCAAAGCAAGCGATTAGGAGTGAAGGGATTGTGATGGCGCGAGTATGGCGCGAGCACGCCGGAATGTCGAGGAAGCCGGCCCGGGCCGGAGCTGAACAACATTCCATCTGAGACCCGGTCCGTTGGTTTTCTTTGGACACGGACTCCAGGTTTCAAATTTACATTCCGGTGCAATTTTCATAAACGTGGATATGGGTAATGGACCCTGTGAGTTTAAACTTTTTGTCATGTCGGATCTAACCCTCAGGCTGTGTCGCGAAGACTTGCCAGAAAGCAATCGAGCACCACTGTGACAAAACTTTCAAGCTTTCACCGCTGGTGGAGCGAATTGTTTTCAACGCACCTGCTGAATGTCACTGGATTGTAAAAGGCCCATAAAACTCTGTCGAGACAATAATGCCTAAAAGCGCCTGGGTTCAGAAAGCGACGTTATCTCGGCTACTACATAGCCGAGTCATAAGCCACTGTGTACTTTGGGCGCTGATTTTCGTATGAATCCAGCTCGAGGGACAGGGAAAAGGTGGGCTTCTGAATCTGAGACAGATCGACAGAATCAGTGATCCAAAACGAAATCGGATTGCGAAGTGATCGGTGGGCCAAGAATCGGCGAGCCCAGAAACCTGATTCTATTACCACTATTAGATCATGGTACATCCCGGGCTCTTTTATTGATATTCCTGTTGAGAGGCAGCGGGATACCGTCTATATCTTTCGTCACCACGCCAAGCAGCGTGCTCAAGAGGTGCTCTCACCTTTACACCCCTGTCTCTGCATATATAGTATTTACATGGCTGATAAGTATCATAAGTCCTCAAGGTTACGGCGGCCACACCTGCAATTTTGAACTGATTCAGCGCTATCGCGAACTCTCATTGAGAATTTCATACAGCTGTAGATGACCTTGTGCCTGGCGTTTACACTGCATCTTCAATTTTAGTGACAGCGGTAAAGATGAAATTTGACATGATGATAATAACATGCTATAGGATAGTTATAAATCCACCCAGAGTCGAGAAAACAGGTACAAGAATCCCTACAATCAACACTCTTCAGCGCTTCACTAATCTACATAGCCAGCTTTCTTTTTAGAGTATTTGAGTGCTGGGCTGAACCATCATCGGCGTCAATTTCGCCTTTTTTGCCCTCGGAAGCAATGTCACAACCCTG
>QFEZ01000071.1:1468-82675 GCA_003316425.1 Russula lepida
TGGAGTACTTAAATGAGATCAATTGCTCTTCCCTTCCACTGGCAAAGCTGGAGTTAAAGATTGGGTGCCCTGTTATGATTCTCAAGAACTTGGATCCTTCACATGGAATTTGCAATGGGAGTTGAGGAATTCTCACTATTCTCAGCAATTGAGTGCTAGAGATTAGACTTCTCACTGGGCAATATGCAGGGGAGATTGTCTTTGTGCCAAGGATCTCCAATCAGCCTTCAGAAGATGAAAATCCCTTCAAGTTCACTAGGAAACAATTTCCTGTTAGGCTTTGCTTCTCCATGACAATCAATAAATCACAAGGGCAGTCAGTTCAACATGTGGGATTAGATCTAAGGGCTTCTGTGTTTACATATGGGCAGTTTTATGTTGGAGTGTCTAGGGTTACCTCAGTGGCCAATATTAAGGCAATCTGGAGTGAAGAGGAAAGGGAGGCTAAAACACATAATATTGTATATCCAGAAGTACTTCTTGACTAAGTTATATTTTGTACAGTAGATAAAATTATGTATAGCCTGAGTTTGCACTGAAATGTAAATACTGATCCATGACAATTGTAAAAAAAAGAAGAAAAGCTCACACCCTGTGCCAGAGGCATGGTTAAAAGCTTGTCTTCTCTATTATAAGCTGATCTATTGAGACAAAGGAGTGTTCTCATTGGCTGTTGTGTTTTTTTTTTTTCGCACAGAAACAGAAATGTTCATATTTGTTCATATCTTACTCATCATAACACCCCTGTTGCATCTGACTATATCTATAGGCACTGCCTACACTACATGCACCTTAGTAGCTCTACATGTGTTGATTGCCAATAGTTTGTCAGCAGCTTCTATTCATTAGTGTGCCATAATAGTCTTTTTACCTGCCTATTCTATTACCTATAAGATTTTGTACTACTGGTTGTTAGATGGAAAGTGGGAGAGGAAAGTGCAAGTGCATTTCACCTTGTGTCTAGGTTATTATACAGCTTCATACATAGGGGGCAGTGGAGTGTATTATCTAAGTGGCAGGTTGGTCACATTACAGTGACATGATATGGCATGATGCATGTGACATTCCTTGTGATGGATTGCCTTATCGGTTTTGCCACTCAACCCTGGTAAAATCAAAAAAAGGTGTGAAATGACATTGTTGTCACAATTTATTTTGTGCCAAACAGGCTCTAAGATATACAGTTGAAATGGTTGAAATATGTTCTGTTTGAGAGTTTGCTTCATACACTACTAGTATGACTCTTTTTCTCTACATTTGAATTGCCTTGTATTGTATATTGGAATTTGATTTGGAGACAGTCGCGGCCAGGTCCAGTGCCCTACAGTAGTAGTGATGCCTCGAGAAAGTCTGAAAGACCCATGCAGTCACAACAGTCCACAACCTCAGGCTGCTCTTGCCCTGGGCTCATGTATTCAAACACACCAACAGCCATCGAGCTACCTGTGTTTTCTCTCTCTAATGGCTTCCTAGGCAATTGTATGCAGCCAAACAGTCAACGAATCCACTCATTTTCACCACCATGTTTGAGCGCTCGGCTTTGGCGCTCATTGACTTGCGGATGTTTGTAGTAGGCAAGGCAACGCATTAATCCTCATTTCAACCCTCTACTGCCGCGTCCCACACCCTTCCGTCATTTCATCCCAGCAAACCAAATCTCCATTCCTCCCTTCTTCCGTCATGAGTGGCCCGTCAGGGTCGTCTCGTTTACGAGAGCACTTTGAGGCCGCCTTAGTGAACTACAAGCAGCAGACGGGCATAGATTTGGTTAAACATACTCTTGCCGACCGCCTCCAGTATTGTAACTCGATCGAGGATGTTACCATCGTTCTTCGTGAACAAGCGCAAGATTTCAAGAAATTCCGGGAAAAGGACAAAGTCTTGAAGCCACTCAAAAGGGTCTTGACTGTTCTGCATCTACTTTCCACCGCACCCGGTATTGCCCAGCATGTTGGCCTGGTACGTCTGAAGGTACCAACTAATGTGCGACGTCTCTGACCTTCATCATATAGCCTGTCGGGCCCATCAAAGTAATACAGACTGGCCTCGGTGTCTTACTCTCTGTAAGCGCCTATCTGTCCCTACCGCACATATTCGTAACATTTAAGCGTATTAGGCGGTCAAGGGCGTCGTTGATGACTACCATGCTCTGGCGGATTTACTCGAGTCAATTGGACACTTTCTCAATCGCCTCGAGATCTATACCGAGATCTCTCCTACGGACGCTATGAACGACATGATTGTCAAGATACTTGTGGAGCTGCTCTCTACGCTCGCGTTGGCGACCAAAGAGATAAAACAGGGAAGACTTAGTGAGTCTGTCGTTGGTGAGGAAATTCATTACCTGATTCGTGAAATGCAGAAAAACTTGTTTCGAAGCTTCTTGGCGAGAAGAAAATAGAGGCGATGGTCCAGAGGCTGGACCGACTCACACAAGATGAGGCTCGACTAGCAATAGCGCAGGTCCTTGATGTCGTCCACGGTCTTGTCAAGAGTACGAAGATAGTAATGGAAGGTGAGCAAAATCCACTAGGCTCGTCGCCCGCTGGGTATTCAGGAGGGCTCGCTGTAGACGGCAATGCGTCGGTTGATTATCTCAAAGATGCCCTCGGTATGTTCTGCAGACGACAATCAAACGACTTGATATCTGACTGAGGATCAGAAACTATGCATCAAATCGCGAGTGATTTGAACAAGTCGAAGCGTGAGCTATTTTTTGATCTTACGATAGCTGATGATCGGGATCCACTGAGGTTGTCCGACAGGTGACAATTTACAGCAAGATATTTTCAGGTGGCTATCACCGCCCGACCCCTGGAAGAATCATCATGCTGCCTGCGAATTACGGCATCGCGGGTCTGCAGAGTGGTTCGTTCGGAGCAACCCGTTCTCGGAATGGAAAGCATCTGAAGCCCGGGGTTCCATTCTATGGGTCCATGGGAAACGTGCGTTATTGCCCAGGTCCCGCGCTTTCGTAGGAACTGAAATTTATTGTTTTCGCAGCGGGTGCGGGTAAAAGCGTTCTTTGGTAGGTCAAGCTTTCGATATTCCCGTCGCTTGAACTTATCGTGTGGGCCAGCTCCACAATTATCGAGGACATCGAAGTCATGCGGAAAGCTGGGCTCGCGTCATCAGCATTTTTCTACTGTGATTTTCGGGAGAATCAAAAGAAGAAGCTGCACGGATTGCTCTCCTCCTTCCTAGTCCAACTTTGTCATCAATCCGACTCTTACTGCGACACACTTTCCAACTTCTACTCGCAACACGCCAAGGGTTTACGTTCTCCTAGCGACGGTGCCCTTGCGGGATGTTTAAAAGACCTACTTTTACTCCCTGGACAAGCCCCCGTTTACCTCATCGTGGATGCTTTGGATGAATGTCCAAACACACCTGCCAACCGATCGCCCCGTGCCAAAGTCCTAACCCTCATAGAAGAGCTTATCGAATTACAAATTCCGAGTCTGCGTATATGCGTCACTAGCCGACCCGAGGTTGATATCAAGGATGTCCTCGATCCTTTAGTTTTCGGCTCCGGCTCTGTTTGCCTACATGACGAGGGAGGACAAAAGCAGGACATCGAGGATTACATCAAGTTGGTCATCAACACACATCGTAAAAACAAAAGGTGGAGAGCAAAGCATAAGCAGTTAGTTGTCGACGTCCTCACAGAAAAATCCAACGGCATGTAAGGCGCCAATGCTAATTTCTTGATCAGTCTCGCTGATTTCTGTGATGTAGGTTCCGGTGGGTGGATTGTCAGGTGGAACACATTTGTGGCCGGCCACCACCAGACCTTGAGGGCGCACTAGCTGAGTTACCCAAAACGCTGGACGAGACATATGAGCGCACGTTGCGAGGAATTCAGGAAGCAGACTGGGCATTCGCACATCGCGTATTTCAGTTCGTCGCCGTGGCTTCCCGCCCGCTTCGCGTCAAGGAACTTGCCGAGTTGTTTGCATTCGATTTCAATGCGGAATCGACGCCGAAATTCGATGAGGATTGTCGCCTGGAAGATCCAGCGGACGCCATACTGTCTGCATGCACCACTTTACTCTCCATTGTCGACGGTGGATATGGTAGGGGAAATGTGATACAGTTCTCACATTTCTCTGTCAAGGAGTTCTTGACATCTACTCGCCTTGCTGAAATAACCGACACTATTTCATGCCGTTACCATATCTCTATGACACCTGCTCATACCTTCGCGGCACAAGTCTGTTTGGGCCTTCTGCTACACCTGGACAAGGATGTCATCACTCGCGACAGTCTGGAAGACTTCCCTCTCGCCGAATATGCTGCGAAACACTGGGTTGATCACACCCAGTTCGACGACGTGTCGCGAAATGTGGAAGATGGGATGAAGCAATTGATTGACCCGAGCAGACCACATCTTGCGGCCTGCGTCTGGATATGGGACCCAACAGCTCCGAGGTGGGGACGAGAAGAACGGGGTGAAAGGCCGCTGCCACTTCGCCAAACCCCCATGCATTACGCCGCTTCTTGGGACTTACATTCCATTGTGGAATTCCTTATCATTGAGCTGTCACAGAATGTGTGCTCTCAACGCTCCATCTACAATGAAACTCCATTGCATCTTGCCTCAATGAGCGGACACGTGAAAGCTGCTTGCAAGCTTATTGAGTGCGGCGCGGATGTGACAACCCAGGACAATAACGGACAGACTGCGTTGCATCTCGCGTTGGGATTTGGACACGTAGACGTCTCTCGCATACTTTTGGAGCACGGCACGGATGTGACAACCCAGGACAACGACGGGCGGACCCCGCTACATCTAACATCGTTTTTTGGACAAGTTGACATCACTCGCATACTTATTGAACGCGGCGCGGATGTGACAGCCCGGAACAATCGCGGGGATAATCCATTACATCTTGCGTTGAAAGAGGGACAAATTGTCGTCGCTTGCATACTTATCGAGCACGGTGCGGATGTGACGACCCAGGATAGTAACGGGTGGGCCCCATTGCATATGACGTTGCGTTTCGGAAATTTGGACGTCGCTCGCATACTTATTGAGCACGACGCGGATGTGACAGCCCAGGAGTCCCAGGACGATAACGGGTGGACCCCATTGCATTGGACGTCATTTTGGGGGAAAGTTGACGCCACTCGCATGCTTATTGAGCACGGTGCGGATGTGACAGCCCGGGACAATCGCGGGGAGACTCCATTACAACTCGCATTGCGAAAAGGAGAAGTGGACATCGCTCGCATACTAATCGAGCACGGCGCGGATGTGACGACCCAGGGCATAGACAAGTGGACCCCATTACATTTGACATCGTATTTTGGACAAGTTGACATCGCTCGCATGCTTATTGAGCGTGGTGCAGATGTGACAGCCCCGAACAATCGTGGGGAGATTCCATTACATCTCGCGTTGCGAAGGAGAAATGCGGACGTCGCTCACATACTTATTGCCAGTGAGCGCGGCGTGGAGGTGTACAACCCAGGGCAATGACGGGTGGACCCGGAAGACAAAGAGAAATCTTGGGTGCTCATAACAGTCTCCCCCTGCATGTCCCCACCTCTGATCTGACTTGGCGCGCCCCGCGCGGTCTCGCGGCGTCCCTCTCGTCCTGCCAGTTGTGCGCGTGCTTGCTCTCACGTACTTCATGGGGGACTCGTATTGAGCGGCTGCTCTCCTCTCTGCTTCTTTATCTCCAATTGTTGTCCTGGGGTTTAAGGATAGCCGGCAGCCCCTCGTCCGATCATCATTAGGGGAAAACGGGAACTCACTGCTAGCATAGTATGGTAGCAAATGTAGTACAACAGTAGTCTGGACACTTGACATGTAATCCTTTATATCTTGCAGGTATAAGCTATAGGGGCTCATCACGTTTCCCAAGGACACTTCCGGTTTCACCCAGCAATTCCTTTCTGTCGCCCTGCGGAGCTCTAGTGGCCGAACTATACCCCCACAAGATGCAATGTATGCGATGAAACGCGCCACAATACAGTACCGTTCTGTACGAGAATAAGATAAAGAGTCACATCATGATGAGTCCAGTTCTTCCAACAGACAACAAACAAAGTGGGGGAGTAGGCAAAGGGAAAAAGTGAGAGATTGTGACTCACACCAAGAGCCATCCCAGAATTTCCACAGCGATGAATGAGTCCCGTTTGATGGTCCAGCGCTCAGCGATGACCCGTGCCATTGCCGTAGTCCCGAGTGCGCCCAGCAACAGTCTCGTTGCAGTGCCAAGAAACAGCGCTGCCAAGTGTAGACGGCGCTCGTAGCCATCGCCATTGTCCTC
The DNA here is from genome assembly GCA_003316425.1 of Russula lepida. Taxonomy (NCBI): domain Eukaryota; kingdom Fungi; phylum Basidiomycota; class Agaricomycetes; order Russulales; family Russulaceae; genus Russula; species Russula lepida. The sequence continues at coordinate 7,747 of QFEZ01000071.1, forward strand.
CACAATTGTCGCATCGTCCTCATCGCTAGAGGGATCTCTAAACCACCAAAGCGCAATCAAGCTAAGTACGCTCAGTGCCGCCGCGGCGATCACGAACGAAAGGGTAAGTGTTCGACCGAGGTGCGCACTGGTGCTAGATGGAGGAGGGACAGGTCGGAGGGCAATGTACTCGTACTCGGCCATGTTGTGTGCATCTTCGGGAGATAGGTTCGAGTTGCTGCTTGCGGAATGGTTCGGGTGGGTGATGTTGATGACAAGTGGTGGAGGGAGAGGGAAAGGGGTAGTACCGCCCACGCCGAATCCTTGAGGTGGACTACTAGTCGGGAAGAGCGCGCCATGCGGACTGTATGCATCGAGGGTGCAGATGAGGAGGGGGAGACAGATCGCGAGACGGACAGGGATGACCAGTGTGCAGCAGGCCGTGCGGAGGCGAAATATCCCTGGGGCCATGACTTGCATGGTGTTGCGGTTGAGGATTTACTGGTCTGGTAGGCTGTATGGTTGCGGCGACGCGATGGAGGCCTGCTGGAGGGGATTAACTAGATGAATGAGGTGAGCGGTACAGCATTTAATGGAGTAGTACGCGGGGCCATTGAGGCTAGCTGCGGCCGGCGGTGGCTTTGGAATGCATCGTCATGTGCTTCGATGGAAATGAAACGAGAAACTCGGAAGGTTTTGTTGTTGTCCTGGAATACGGGACTCATTCTAGTTCGGTAGTATGATGCTCTGCCTTCTCTGTGATGACGCGGTGAACTCGAGGATGCATTTGTGGCCACGTGACATGTCTTCTCTTCCCCCGTCGAGCGAGCACCATACTTTGATTGCTATGAACTAAGAACTATAGACGTACAATGCTATTTTTCTTCACCGCCGTAGCTCGATCATAAAACGGAATGACTTCAGGTTTTCAGCTTCCTCCTCGGCCTAGTGCTTCCACCAACTCTCCTATTCCCCTGCTCCTTGACTTGAATGTTAAACCTCGTACCTCATTAAGGCTTCCGGATTATTGTCTTACAGACTCAATACTTCCGAATCTGTGATATGCAGCACATTTTTGAGTGCCTCCTACGCACGGCCCTTCGCAGAACGGGTCGCCTGCTCAGCGGGCTGCTTTTGGCCCCCTTCAGCGTTCGTGGCACCCAAAGCCGCGATGCTTGTGTCCAAGCGTTCTCGCTTCTTCTCAATGCGCGCATGCTCCACCGTCGCGTAGTAGTACCAGATGGCTCCTATGGCAGCGAGCCCACCTCCAATGTAGAGCGTTTCTCTCTCTACTCCGAATTTGGGTTTGGGACGCGGTGTCTCCATATGGTCGGCCGGGCGTGAGCCTAGTGTAGCAAGTGTACGGGAGTGAGTGGCATTGATCTGTCTCCCCTGGATGGCTGGGACGGGAAGTAAGACACGAGAGTTAAGTGGAATGCGATAGCGCATGATGCAGAATCTGTCTGCTGGTAGAAGATAGTAGCCCGAGGTTATGAGAAGAGTGATATCCTCTCGAGTAGTCGTCGCGATGGTGTACGAGGTAACGAAAGGTATTGGAGTGGAGCAGTGAAGTAAACCTATGACCTATGACGTCGTCATTACCTCGCTAGCACGTGTCCCCAGTCATGTGCAAGGCCAAAACCAAAAGGGCGACACGGTAACTCCCAATGTGCTGAGCAAGTGGGAGCTCAATGTAACATTTAACTCTGACATCAACTTGAAAGGCTCGAGGATAAGAACGTGCACAACGTCGATTGAAATGACAACATCGACATTCCAACGTGTCTGACTCCCAGTCTGACCCTTGAAGCTTGAAGCTTGAAGAGAGGCCCGAACCTTATCGCCATTAAACTGTTGTCACAACAAAAAGGTGTTGTTGCAACGCAGTTTGAGACAACTGCGAACAACCTCGTAACAAAATGAGCTTCGGGTATACATAGTTCAATGGATCGCGTACCTCTCTTCTCCAACAGACGAAGCGCCGTTGGTGGGCATTCTATATGTATCCGATGACAAGCTGGAAGCCGACTGCCTTGGCAATAAGGATCTGGGGAAAAAGGTAGCATGGTAAGTTAGGCCTTCAAGTTCGCAAAAGTGACAAAAATTACCTGTGATATTCCCCCACAAAGAGGTGCAAGGGCAGTCGAGCCTAAGGCATGAGCAGACGTCCGACCCATATAACTGCTCGCCCTTCAAACTGCAGGTGATTGTTGGCAGCGCCACACCGGTGTAAGTCTACAAGTCGGTGAATTTGAATGTTGCGTTTGACCACTCTGCCTGGCAGATGCATGACAGTGGAGAAAGCATGACTTACAAATTCTATGGTGGTCAGAGAATGGCAGTGGACCTTGGAATGGACAGTGTGTGCTAAATAGGGCTGATATAACTTCACTCACTATTTAGCACTTACTCAGTTTGCTAAATAAACATTTCCCGAAAAAAAATAAAGTTGACTGCCACGCCACGCCAGTCACAACCGCTCCTCATCCCATCTCACTGACCTCACCCATGGATGTCCAACTCTGGTTTTATGTCGAGGGCGGCAAAGAATATTCTGAAGTTTCTATCCCATCTACCCAAAAGATTTCTGACTTGAAAAAAATCAATCTATGCCGCCAAGGACCAGGCCTTCTATGGGCACCTCAGTCTTGAAAAGGTGCGCCATATCATGATCTCAACTTGAACATTGATGTAATGAATGGACCCTGCTTGCTTGTTACATCCGCAGGTTGATGAAGATCTCGTTGATGTGGCCTAGAAGCTATTTGATGGCCAATATTAACCCGATGCCGGCGGCCGACGATTGTGGCCGCACGAATTAATCAGTGATGTGTGGCCCGGGAAACCTCCCGATAATCGCCTTCATGTCCTTGTCCATCTACCGGCTAGGATGGGCAGCCCAATGGTTGTTTACGACGGAGGTGAAGGTGAGCGCATTGGAGCAAGAGTGGCAAGGGTTCACTGACATGTCCTCGCTCTTATTTGCGCCCACCAAAAACACATTTCATATTGGACCCAGCGTTGCCAGAAGACGTCGGAGAGGTGGGGGATGGTGGTGGTGGGCCCATGAGCTCAGTTGGTGACTGGGTTTGTACCTGGCCCATTGCTGGGATGAGAGAAGAGAGACGAGGGATGGGAGGATGGTATCGGGGGGAGTTAATAAGTCGTAGGTCGGGCTTATACCTGTTTGTTGATGCTTGTTTGCTGAGTGCCGTCATCCTTTCCCTACCACGACCACCTCACCTCACCTCACTATGGATATGGATGTTAGACTCTGGTGTTACTTTGAGGGCGATGACAGGGTTTTCTTGGTCAAAGTTTCACCTGACTGTACCATTCACGAGCTGAAGAAGGAGATTCATCGCGAGAAGGAGAAGACCTTCGTCGGATGTGACGCAATGCACCTCAACCTTATGAATTATGAAGGTGCGCCATATTATGATCTCTACTTGAACATTGATGTACTGAATGGCCCCTGCTTGCTTGTTACATCTGCAGATTGATGTAGATCCTCGGGATTCGTCAATACAGGATCTCATTAAGAATGGCCAATATCGGCCCCCTTCCAATCAATGGTTGGACCCAATGGAACCTATTTCTATGGCCCGAGCAACCCTCCGGTAACGTTTTTGTTAGTTTATCACGTGAGTACTATCCATACCTGTACTCTTACTCGGCTCGATGTCATCGTTCAAGTTCCTGCCTCAACATCCGTCCTTGGCAAGCGATCTCGTGCTGCCGACGACTCGATGCTCTCCGACCTCCTATGGTTAGCGGAAGTCCACTCAAAAGTTTGGAATCGAGAAAGCCTTAAACAACAACTTTTCCGAGCGGTTAAGGTCACCCGAGAGGATTATGCCGAACTGCAAGAGCGCCTGAAGGAAGCACACCCGAATCGAGACTCGCCGTATTATGATGACCTTGTCAACAAGGCTGATGTCGAACATGTCAAGCTCGAATTCCTTCGGTCGCTCGCCCCAGCAGAGGATTCGTCACCACAGCATCTTTTGCCACCACAGCATCCCGACGATGACGGCGATTCGGAGGAGGATGATGTAATTACAAAGCTCTTCCCATCCATTCTCAGGTTTTTGGATCTATCAACTTTGAACCTCAAGGAGAGGATACCATCCCACTTATTACCATTGCCACTGTTACTTCGTCAAGAGTACGATGACATCTCAGAGCTGATCAAGAAAAGGCCTCAAGACAGCGGAGGTTCGGTGATCATTAGTGGTCAACCTGGAACGGGTGAGTTTCTTGTCTTCCTGTCTCACAGGATCTAACCAGCCTTGCCGATTTCAAGGCAAGACCGCGTATCTCCACCTTAATATAATTGAGAGTATGATTGAAGGTCGCCCATTCCTTTACCAGGCCAAAGGAGCTGTGTATCATGTTGACAAGATCGTTGAGGTGGTCCAGTCGTGGTCATCAGGAGATGAGATTGTGGCCTTTATTGGCGGCGACAAGGGGGAGTACGAACCGAAAGGTTTCCTCTTGCACCCGTCAGTGCAGCTAATCATCGCATCACCCCCGAAAGGCGCAAATCGTAAATGGACCAAAAAAATGGCTGACTGGTTCATTCTTAAACTTGTAGTTAAACTATGGTCGCTTAATGAGCTTCTCCTAACTGGGTTGGTCTTGGCATTGCTTCCTTCGACGTTCGTTCGATTGATGCCTCTGTAGGATATTCCTTCATCCCGTTGATATCTCTCTCAAGCTGCTCAGGGAGTCGACCGCGTATTTCGGCTACAGCCCTCGTCTTTGCTTTGAGGCTTCCTTATCCACCAATAAATTGGACGATGCAGTGAAGGACATCGCGTCTGCAATCAAAGAAGCGGTTTGGAACCGACAGCCACTGCATTTGGTCCCTTTTGTTCCCAACTTTCCGGCCGTTGATTCGATCCTTTACGATCTGAATGACCCGAACACAGTCCTTACCTGTATTCATATCACGATCAATGTGGATCATGATATTGTTGTCATGGGTCTCAGGATATCCAAAGCTGACACAAAGGTCGTACACTGCTTGAAACTCTCCGCCCTACAGAGGCAGGTGATGACGCTTCCTGTTTGTTGGCAACCCTTGTTGAGGAGATCCACAAGATAGTCGATCACTTCCCCAGTGCTCTTGTACGATTTTCACTCATGAGTAAGGGTGAGAAGGTTTACATCGGGATTCAAGTCCTGAGAGAATGGGACATCGATGAAGCTGTAGCTAAGATGGCGGCTGCGAGGGAGGATTGTCGTCTAAGACGTGAGGTGACAAGAGAGAGTGAGGAGGTGAGAGAGATGATGAAAGATAAAGCGCGAGCGACGAGAGAGACAAGAGGCGCGTTGCGTTGTGTACGGCGGTTCTACAAACGAGTGCCACGTGCCGGAACGACTAGATGAGAACGCACGCGAGGGAAAAGGAAAACACACAATAAGATTGATATGCAGGAGGTGGTGATCAAGATACTTGAAAGGAGGCAGCTTACAGTGTACATCCGATATTGTTGAGAAATCAGGCCCAACCACACATAGTTATCGCCAACATTGTAACCACGGCGCCGTGCAAGTATAGTTGAAGCAGTTCATAGATAGACTCAAAACAGCAGACGAAAAATACAAGGGACGGCAGTAATGTTCAGACGTGGAGATAATTCCGTGTTTGGATGTTGCGATGAGTACTTATCAGCTCGGAAGTCGGACTCGGAAGCGGCGCCAGCGTGTACGTTGTCTTGACAGCCACGTGCGGGGCCTACCCTTTTCCCCGCTACACCATGAGCGACCGTGATACGGATGCTCATTACACCCTCATGCGGTCGTGAACCACGCGACGACACTTTCTCCACACGGAGATATATCAACCAGAGAGATCGGATGGGGCACGCCCCTTGCACGCGGCCGAGCAATCTGCGAGGGTGATTGCCCTATCCATTGAGCCGTCAAGGGTTGTTAAATGCTATAAAAACCAACAGTGCACAACATCGCCTGCATCAAACACCCTTCCTAAATCTTCCTCTTATTCCCAGTACAGCTCGTCATGCTTGCCCTGTCGCTGCTTTCACTTCTCCTAGCCTCCACGGCCCTCGCTACGCCGTGGCGTAGAGATGGCTTTCAGAGCGCTTGCTCTGTGCCCGCATCGGCCTTCAGTATCCCTTCGAATTTTGATGCCCTTACATCTTCGCCCAACTTGGTATTGATGGGCTTCGGGATACAAAACTATACTTGTAACGCCAACAGTACTTTTGAGTGAGTCTCACAGAGTCTCGTCTCACAAGACAGTGTTTTGGCAAACAACTAAAGGATGATCTGCTAGCTCTATTGGTGCTATTGCTCAACTGTTCGACATCTCTTGCCTTTTTAACACACCAGAGTTCGCGACCATTCAGACCGATGCCTTTAACATTTGGAATAGCTGCCCTAGCGACAACCCGTTGGAGGCAGGAATGGCGCAAGTCATCAAGAATCAGTTTAACCTTACTGTAGACGGCCAACACTATTTCGTTAAGCAGGGTAATGCTCTCGAAGCTGTCTGGGACCTCACAAGTTCTGGGCCGTTTGCCGGCAACAGCGGTGCAATCATCTTTGCACATCCGATTCAAACTGCCCCTTCGCCCGATGGTTCCGATAATATCAAGTGGGTAGAGCTAAAGAAAGACTCAGGTAATTTGGCGAATACAGTGTACCGTCTGAATACGGTAAAAGGCCAGCCGCCTTCTTCTGTGAGCTTTCCTGTCAACTAGTGCCCGTCCTGTTCAATCAACCTGTTTTTTTTGCAGTGTAACCTTGGTGATGCTACAAGTGTCAAGTATGCCGCGAAATACTGTACGTGTACACCGACGTGATGGTTTCTGTATGGCCGTTATTAACTTGCGTGTATCTAGTGCTTCTTTGAAGCCGTCGGTATCGTGCTGAATGCCGCCCCAATGCAAATGGCATTCGCGCTATCAAACACTTTCAACTATTTTGGTTTCAGTTTTCTATTGTTGGCCTAAAGCCTCTACCTCTTGTCCTATTTCTGGCATTTCACTCCGAATGCTCCTCGTGCGAACGGCTTTCTCTCCTTTACATTTTAACATTCATTTTCGTTAGCCCTTGATTGGCTCATCTACCTCTCTTTCTGCGCGGCTGTGGCCAAATGTTGATCGTCTGTTGCCCAAAGTGTGAAAGAAAAGAGAAAGGAATGTAGGGAAAAGGGAAAGCAGGGGGCTGTGATTCATCCGCAGGTGGTTGAGAAGGAGGTGATGGACGAACGAGAGTCGAGTCGAGAGAGGCAGTGACATGCTCTGAGTATACCTGCACTGGCGCCCGAAAGGGCTGGCCATTACAGTGCATTGCACGCTGGCCCAGGCACATTTGGGATGGCTGGGCTGCCACTAACTTATGTATACCTGTTGATATTTGCCGAGCGCCGTTACTGCCAGTCCGCTGTAATTTGTTCATCATGTTGAACGGGCAGACTGACGGATCTGACGGATCTGACGGATCAGGAGAAGGACTGTATTAGTCACTACTCTACAGGCAAGATACATGACGTGAATGTTACCTGACGGATCAGGAGAAGGACTGGAGGACCTTCAAGACTTCCTCCCCGTCAGGTCCCGTATATCTACAGTGTACAACGCGTGAATGTATGCAGGGTGTGTGACAATCAGACAAGGAAGTGTTGACAGTTATGGAATGAGTAAGCACGAAAACGCATTCGAGAAAGGACATCTACTGTCCAGATTACCCCGATCTGGGAGGCGCGGGTCAGGCCTCAACACATCCCTTTGATAGAGTTCAGGGAGTGCCGGAGACCCGGCCCGGAACGTCCTCCGACTCAACGTCTCGCTGCTCCGCCGGTCCATTCCATTTTCCCTATTTCATTCAGTTTCTACCCCCCTCCAAGCCCGACGCCCGCCTTCCGGAAGCCCGGCCCGTTGCACTTGTATCCTCGAGCAACACACCGGCGGCTCCATCTCGTCTCTATATGCGTCATTTATTTCTGCCTTGTTTGTGTCTTCATTACTCTGTCCCCTTGCCTAAAACTGTTATATTTTTATGTATTTAACGGCTTTCATCTCTGTGTGCTCTTCCTCGCGCTCCTTGCCTTCTGCTTCCATAACCGACATCGCACTTCTTCGACTCCTTTCCAGTCTTAACTTAATCCTCGCGCCGCCGTAATCGTATCACCCTCCCCTACCACGACCACCTCACTATGGATGTTAGACTCTGGTGTCATCTTGACGGCAAGAACAGTATTTTCTCGGTCTTAGTTTCACCTGACCGTACCATTCATGAACTGAAGGAGGAGATTTATCGCAAGAATGAGAACTCCTTGGCCGGATGTGACGCTATGTACCTCGAACTTGAGAAGGTGTGCCATATCATGATCTCTATTTGAACATTGATGTACTGAATGGCCCCTGCTCGCTTGTTACACCCACAGGTCGATGAAGATCTCTATGATATGGGGGAGAAGATATATAATGGCCAGTATCGCCCCAATGCCGTCGGCCGAAGATTGCGGGAGTTCTACATAATCAGTGATGTGTGGCCCGGGAAACCTCCTGATAATCACCTCCATGTCCTTGTTCATCTACCGGCTGGAATGGGCAGTCCGACTTTTGTTTACTACGACGGAGGTGGAGGTGAACGTCTCATATACCTCTTTGCGCCAGCTCCGAATATCTGGCGAATACGCTGCCTGAAGGCGAACAGGATCAGGAACAGATTGACCGCGTCGACCCCTTACAAGTATACAAGGATATTTTCATTCAAGTAGAGAAGTGGGGAAAGTTTGAACGCTCGGATATCGCCAGGAACCGGATATATGATGCACAAGATATGATGATCATCCCAGACTTCGTTACAACTTTTGAGCACAAGTTGGTCAGAAAGCCACGTCTACACCATGATGTGCGCCGTTTCCTCGATTTTTTCGTCTGCTGTTCGATCTTGACAGATCAATGTAGATCCATACTGCATTGCAGATGTTGGGCACTCTTGAATCGTATTTTGAGCATCCCGAGGACTCGATCGCCGTCGACGAATCTCATGAGGAAACGCGCTATGCCGAGCTATCGGAGGTGATACATGCCGCATACACTGAGCATTACGATTGGGAAAGAGCTTGGCGACCGAATAGGGATAGCAAAAATTCCTTTAACAAACTTGCGGTGGACTTGCTCTTCTTTGACCCGCTCGTTGATACCCGAAAGAATAATACGGCAAACGCTCTGAAGTAAGTGCTCGTTTGCTTGCCCCATTCAATTGTGATTTAGCATGGCCCCTGCAGAGATAAAAGTTGGCCTATCACCGTTGTCGTGAAATGTGAAGGTTTTGAACCAAAGGAAGAACCTCGAAAGTATCGCCCTGGTAGTGACTTCCTCATCTCAAACTCTGCTCTTCCTCGACTGCTTGTAGAGGTGAATTCTAGGTCGGGGAATTCATGGCCCCCAGATCTTATCCGGATGCTCACGACGGGGGCGTTTCTCGTTCGTTTCGCGAACAAATTCGTGAACGCGTTCTGCCATAGGAAGAATTTAGTCCTCTGCGCTATCTTTATTTGGGACAACGGCAACGCCACTCGCTATACCCTATTTCAGCAGCACATCCAGAACGACGAAGCGGTATGTTGTGCTTTGTAATGTAACAAACAACTCGCGGGCTCAGCCGTCGTAGGTTTATTACAACAAAACCCAGCTTTCGTTGAATGGCCGGGCTAGTCGCGTCGAGTTCGCACGCCATTTGTATAATCTCCTTCGCGTAGAATCAGACGAAAGCCAAGACCAAGCCACGCAATTCGCAGTTGACGAGCTTAATCACGCGATCGAAAACCTCCCATTGAAGTCGATGTACATCAGGGACGTGACCCGCAATAACGGTAGGAGGTGTACTCCAGGTAACAGCGAGCCCGCAAGCGGAGGGGGGGGGAATGATCATGCACAGCTCAGAGTACATGGCTATGAAGTGATTCAAGTGGAGCCGGAAGAAGTTGTGGATGACAGCGGTGGCATATGGGAGCCACTTTACAAGGTCCCGTCAACACTTTTTTTTACTTATTCATTTAGCTGACGCTCGGCCCCAGAGGCCGGATCATATTCTCACTGTGTATCGATCCATGGACTCGGACTCGAACAAAGAGTTCATCGCGAAGAGAGTTCGAGAGGAATCGAACGAGCTTGAGATCTTCAGACTTCTTGATACCACCCCAGCGAAGTCCGACCATGTTATCTCATTGATCGATTCGTTCCACGGGTGGGCCATTCCACCCAAAATGGACACCGTGAGGGGTTACATCGATTTCCCTCCTGACATATTTGAAAGCAAGGTTTCTCAAGTCTCCTTGGGTCTCATCAACGGCCTCGCGTATCTTCACGAGCACTACATCGCCCACAGGGATATTAAGCCGGACAACCTTGTTGTCGACCAAAAATTCTCTTTGAAAATTATCGACTTTGATATCGCAATGCGAGTAGAGGACGAGGATGAGGAGGTCGATGGTCAGTGCGGAACAGAAAACTGGACGGCGCCCGAGGTCGAGAAAGAGTTGAGGCACAGTCCAATCAAGGCGGATAGATGGGCCTGTGGGCGGGTCGTTCTGTACCTACTCGACAGGTTCAAGAAAGAAGACGAAGCCCTGAGGGCATTTGCAGGGAAACTGATGGCGCGTAATCCCAAGCAGCGGCCATCGTTGCATGAATGGGGTTGTTAGTCGGCTCCACAGTTTTCGGACGTGGGAGGCGTATGGAATGTCGACACAAGAAAGGCCTGGCCCCCGAAGGTGAACCATGTACTCGATGGGTCGGGCCAGGACGGTATACGGTATGAGTGGGTTTTGAGGTCGTTATGTCCTTCGACGTATCATTGAGCCATCTACAGTACGAGCAGGTGTAACAGCTCTAGTGAGAAATATCTCCCATTGTTTCTGAAGTGCCATACTACTGCTTGCGAGAGTGCTTTCTTCATGTGTAAAAGGATCTACGTATGGTGGATCATGACAAGAAATGAGACGACAAATCGGGGATTCAGAATGTGAAAAACGAATTGGCATAACAAGAAAAGAAGAGAAGAGTGTCAGTTCGATCTGATTCTGCGCCGATGATACTGTAAGACGATCTGCGCCTCCTGTGCGTATGTGTGTGTACGCTTGCTCCTGCGACAACAAAGACTGCTACTACACTGTAGTGACCCACTCTGCAATAGACCTCTGGCGCTCTTCACGGTCCTCGATTGCCATCTGCATCGCTCGCCCGCAGTCCAGAGCAACTGTTGGCCACCCATAGTCACTGTTGCCGTCAGCGCTTTCATCCGAGTCGTCAGAGTCCCCTTCCATTCTGAGAGTTAACTCGTAAAAAAATATGTTCTGCAGGTTCCGGTAGTCCGGATGCGCGAACTTTCGGATGACGCATTGTAAGTAGTGCCATCGAAATAGGCCAGGCGGAGGGTTGCGGTCATGCTGAGGGTGAGGGGGACTAACCCTGAGCCTGTGTAGAGAACGCCCGGATGGATGGGCGTTTGACCCGCCTCCTTGTCCCGTGAGTCGCCAGGTACGTGGAAGAAAGGAATGACATTCGTACTCATCCTAAGTTCATGAATTAGTGATTAGGTGTAGAAGATTAGAAAATATGGTCTCCGCACTGGGGCCACAAACCGCAGACCAATTTCATATTTGTCAAACATAGAGTCAACGGTCGGAGCGAGGGTGATTCCACACATCTCATCATAGATCGACAGAGCGGGAGGAAGAGGAGTTGGCACAAAATTGCTGTACACAATGCGCAAAATGTGGTCTCCCATTCGCTTGGGGCACACATGACTGTTCACAATCGGGCGGGTATTCCTCGTCACCCAACATCGTTCTCCATCTCGCTGCTTGACTCTGTTCGCCATTGTGGAGGCGTTGCCAGTGGCGCTAGTCCTAGATCTTCCTGCACGTTCGCTTATCTTCGAAAGGGAAATGACAGCCTGGACGTCGTAGAGATAGGCCGATGAGGTCAGAGGGTTGGTGGGATTGACATTCCTCCACACCTCTCCAGCCGCATCCCACACTCGGAGCGTGCCACGTTTCTGAGCGGGGTCACAGATGTCATGAGCGAGGTCAATCAACCATTGGGACTGCTCTCGACCACTATAAAGGAGGAAATCCTCTAGAGCGCCACTGAGAAGGATGGTGAAAGCGGAGGTGGAAGCAGGGTTTGGAGGGCCAAGAGTGGAGGGAGGTGTAGGGAGGTGAGGGACCGTCGTCATTGCTGATTGCGCAAGTTCAGAGCTCGTGATATTTGTTGGTGGTTGAGGGTATAAACCGACACGGTGAGTCAAAATGCGCAGCTCAAGGTGGGGAAGTTGTTTGGAATGTGCTTTCCTATGATTTTTGAAGGGACGAAATTTAGAGCGGTTTTGCCGCACTGGCAGAGGCAGACAAGACAGTGACATGGTCGAGACTCGATAGGCGTAGGTGTGTGAACACAGCGGGCAGGGCGAGTTTTATAGTCGACTAGGGGACCAAATAATCGAATATCTTCCTGACAGTATCTTCCTGACAGTATGTGAATAAGTACATAATATCAGGTCGTGATGAATTCAGGTCAACAAGTCGCTATTCTCGCTAAACCCGGTGCCACACTGCCACACCCAAAAAGGGCAGGACTTTCCGAAAAAAAAAAGACATTAGTCACTTCGAAAACGAGTTTATTTGCGTGTTTTATTGTGTGACTAGCGGTGACCCGTGCTCCGCACGGGCGCGGCTAGTCTATCAGTTTCAACTCACATATATAAGTACTAAGGGGACCTGTGCCCCTGCGGAGCAGTTATGCAAACAATATATTAATTTTTACATGATAATTTAATTATATTGTAAGGTATGCCTGCCTTAGATTCACACTCGGATTTACCAAGTCTTTGGGGAATTAGATACACTGAAGAGCTGTTTGTGGAATGACACACCTTATTTTATTTTCCAGAAGGGGTGAACAGAGTTTTGAGCAGGCATAGAGAAAGAGCAAACAGAGAGGTGAGTGAACAGAGAAGGCCTCAAAAATTCTAGCCTGTGCGAGAGAACTAACCGAAAAGGCAATAAAATTCCATGTTTGGGCAAAAAACGTGGTTTGTCTCTGTGCCCAATCTGAAATGCTCGTCTTTACAGAAATGTGGCACTATAGTTCTTATCATCCCAGCACAGAAATGAATATACTTAGAGACAGTAAGGATCGTCGCCTTTGTGTCTTCCTGGAACTATCCACAGACTCAGCTTATTGCCATCAAATATAGGCAGAGCTGTCTTTATACAGTGACTTCCATTTGCTCAGGGCTCACTCAATTTGGATTTTGTTGCAGGCTAGTGCTTGCCCGTGCGACGCTCTACGTATGGTGGATCATGACAAGAAACGAGATGGCGGATCGGGGATTCAGAGAGTAAGAAAACGAATTAGCATAACAAGAAAATAAGAGAAGAGAGTCCGTTCAATCTGCGCCACCTGTACACATGTTGTACGCTTGCTCCTGCAACAACAAAGACTAGTACTGCTACTATACCGTAGTGACCCACTCTGTGACAGATCTCTGACACTCTTCGCGGTCCTCAATTGCCATCTGCATCGCTCGCCCGCGGTCCAAAGCAGCTGTTGGCCACTCATAGTTACTGTCGGTGCCTTCTTCGTCAGAGTCCCCTTCCATTCTTAGGGGTAACTCGTGATAAAATATGTTTTGCAAGCCCCTATAGTCCGAATGCGCGAACTTTCGGATGACGCACTGTAAATAGTGCCATCGAAATAGGCCAGGCGGAGGGTTGCGGTCATGCTGAGGGTGAGGGGGACTAATCCTGAGCCTGTGTAGAGAACGCCCGGATGGATGGGCGTTAGGCCCGCCTCCTTGTCCCGTGAGTCGCCAGGTACGTGGAAGAAAGGAATGACATTCGTACTCATCCTAAGTTCATGAATTAGTGATTAGGTGTAGAAGATTAGAAAATATGGTCTCCGCACTGGGGCCACAAACCGCAGACCAATTTCATATTTGTCAAACATAACGTCAATGGTCGGAGTGAGGGTGATTCCACACATCTCATCATAGATCGACAGAGCGGGAGGAAGAGGAGTTGACACAAAACTGTTGTACACAATGCGCAAAATGTGGTCTCCCATTCGCTTGGGGCACACATGACTGTTCGTAATCGGGTAGACATTCCTTGTCACCCAACATCGTTCTCTATCTCGCTGCTTGACTCTGTCCGCCATTGTGGAGGCGTTGCCGGTGGCGCTAGTTTTAGATCTTCCTGCACGTTCGCTTATCTTCGAAAGGGAAATGACAGCCTGGACGTCGTAGAGATAGGCCGATGAGGTCAGAGGATTGGTGGGATTGACATTCCTCCACGCCTCTCCAGCCGCATCCCACACTCGGAGCGTGCCACGTTTCTGAGCGGGGTCACAGATGTCATGAGCGAGGTCAATCAACCATTGGGATTGCTCTCGACCACTACAAAAAAGGAAATCCTCTAGAGCGCCACTGAGAAGGATGGTGGAAGCGGAGGTGGAAGCAGGGTTTGGAGGGCCAAGAGTGGAGGGAGATATAGGGTCAGGAGGGACCGTCGTCATTGTTGATTGCGCAAGTTCAGAGCTCGTGATATTTGTTGGTGGTTGAGGGTATAAACCGACACGGTGAGTCAAAATGCGCAGCTCAAGGTGGGGAAATTGTTGGGAATGTGTTATGCTATGCTTTTTGGAGGGACGATTTTTGGAGCGGTTCTGCCGCACTGGCAGAGGCAGACAAGACAGTGGCATGGTCGATAGGCGTAGGTGTGTGAACACGGCGGGCACAGGCAGGGCGAGTCCACTATGCCAACTGTCAATATCACATGTCCAATGACATGTGAGGTGAGGTCATGCTTTTCTTCAACAGTCACTAAACCTGGTGACATGCCCAAAAAGGGCAGGACTTTCCAAAACAAAAGGCATCAGTCACTTCACCTCAAAAACGAGTTTATTTGTGTCATGCTTTATTGTACAATAGTATGACAAAACAGTTGTACAGAATGTACTAATATGCCAATGTGAGTAAATGTCTTGAGGAATGTTCTGGCCCTTCTGCATCAGGAAACCTGACATGAACTTCTGACAACTTATATAAGCTTTTACAAGTTGGTACAAGTGAAAATAAGTGAAGAAAAGGTTCAAAAGCATCATAAGTGAATAAAGAGCCTAGAATCAATCAAAAGTTTCCTTTTGCTGACTTGCTACAAGTAATTAAGCTAGAAAAAGTTACAACCAGAGTAAAAGTGCTGTAAGTGAGAAAGTTGATGACATGGATTTTCTGTTGTTGTTCTAACCAGGGATTGGCATGGGTACAGGCCTAGTGTTGCCACAGCTAAAATTGATGTTTTCACAAAAAATGGCTATAACAAATGCAATAAAATTTGTAAAATCATGAAAATAATCACATAGATAGACTCCAATAGTGCAAACAAGTTCACTTAAGAGACCTTTTCAATCCAAGCAATGGTTGGCTCATAATTTAATGAATAAAAGTGCCTTAGTTGACTAGTAGCTGATTTTGAGCTAATTTTCAAGTTGATTAAATTATGCTTTAACTGTTGATCAGATCAAAAATTTGTCTTGAGTGACCCCTCAGCTTTTAGGGTGGTCTATCTGCCTGATTATTTTAATATTTTTAGCTATTTTATTGGATTTACTATGACCATTTTTTAAAAATATCAACTGGTGGTTGAGGCAACACTAGTGCCTTTACAACTTTTCACACCTTTTATGACCTTTTTTAACATTTTTTCTGCTTTTTTACTTTTTCACTTATGGACATCTCACTAGCATGAGCAAATGCAAACTTTCATGCTTTTTCACCTTTTTACTTTCTGGGACTTATGAAAATGAAAAAGTTCAAAAGTTTATGTAAGATTTCCTGATGTGGGAGCATACTAGTGCCGTGTGGCTGTGGCTGAGAGTATTATCATTGCATAAAGGAAGAGAGAAACAAACAGGGAGGAAAAGGAAAGGTTAGGGCCATAAGAGTGGGAAGGAGAGTGATTTGTTTGCAGTTATCTTGTGCCGGTGGTTGAGTCAAGAGGGTGGCGAGACTCGAGATGCGAGACGAGGAATGGAGATGCCATCTGCCTCCCAACCCTCACCGGCCTCACCTACGGCTGTCAACTCTGGTTCATTGAAAAACAAAAATGGTAGTCAAGAAACTACAAGTTGTATAAAACGAGGCGGTCAAAGTCATCTCCGGGACCTTCCCTACCAGCCTGGCACCCCAAGAAAGCCACCTACTCAACATCCTCCCTGACAGATTATCACAGATAATATAATGCGGCCATGTGTCTTTCTACGTATGGTGGGTCATGACAAGAAACGAGATGACGAATTGGAGATTCAGAGAGTGAGAAATGAATTAGCATAACAAAAAAAGAAGAGAAGTGTGTCTGTTCGATCTGATTTTGCGCCGATGATAAGACGATCTGCGCTTCTGTGCGCATGTGTACGCTGTGCTCCTGTGACAACAAAGACTGCTACTAACTTACACTGTAGTGATCCACTCTGCGACAGATCTCTGGCGCTCTTCGCGGTCCTCGATTGCCATCTGCATCGCTCGCCCGCGGTCCAAAGCAGCTGTTGGCCACTCATAGTTACTGTCGGTGCCTTCTTCGTCAGAGTCCCCTTCCATTCTTAGGGGTAACTCGTGATAAAATATGTTTTGCAAGCCCCTATAGTCCGAATGCGCGAACTTTCGGATGACGCATTGTAAATAGTGCCATTGAAATAGGCCAGGCGGGCGGTTGCGGTCATGCTGGGGGTGAGGGGGACTAATCCTGAGCCCATGTAGAGAAGGCGCGGATGGATGGATGTTTGGCCCGGCTCCCTGTGCCGTGAGTCGCCAGGTACGTGGAAGAAAGGAATGGCATTCGTACTCGTCCTAAGTTCATGAATTAGTGATTAGGTGTAGAAGATTAGAAAATATGGTCTCCGCACTGGGGCCACAAACCGCAGACCAATTTCATAGTTGTCAAACATAACGTCAATGTTCGGAATGAGGGTGATTCCACACATCTCGTCGTAGATCGACAGAGCGGGAGGAAGAGGAGTTGGTTCAAAGTTGCCGTACACAATGTGCAAAATGTGGTCTCCCATTCGCTTGGGGCACACATGGCTGTTCGTAATCGGGTAAAAACTCCTTGTCACCCAACATTGTTCTCCATCTCGCTGCTTAACTCTGTCCGCCATTGTGGAGGCGTTGCCGGTGGCGCTAGTTTTAGATCTTCCTGCGCGTTCGCTTATCTTCGACAAGGAAACAACTGTCTGGACGTCGTAGAGATAGGCTGATGAGGTCAGAGGATTGGTGGGATTGACATTCCTCCACTCCTCTCCAGCCGCATCCCACACTTGGAGCGTGCCACGTTTCTGAGCGGGGTCACAGATGTCATGGGCGAGGTCAGTCAACCATTGGGATTGCTCTCGACCACTACAAAAAAGGAAATCCTCTAGAGCGCCACTGAGAAGGATGGTGAAAGCGGAGGTGGAAGCAGGGTTTGGAGGGCCGAGAGCGAAGGGAGATGTAGGGTCAGCCTGAGGAGGAACCGTCAGCGTTACTGATTGCGCAAGTTCAGAGCCTGTGATATTTGTTGGTGGTTGAGGGTATAAACCAACATGGTGAGTCAGAATGCACAGCTCAAGGTGGGGAAGTTGTTGGGAATGTGCTTTATTATGCATTTTGGAGCAGAGCGGTTTCAGGACTAGTGATGTGCAGTAGTGAAGCCAGCTTTGAGCGACTAACTTGAATGGCGTCATGTGGCTTGGCGTGGTTGCTTACTAGAAAAGGGAAGTCGCACATATTCGTTTACACTACTGTACGCCCAACTTTATTAACGTCCAGACATTACATCACTAGCAAACGAACTATATATGGAGCAAGAAATCAGAACATAAGAAATGAGGACATAAGAAGTAAAGGTATCTTGGCATCATCTGTGCCCACGCGGTTGCACTTGACCTATTTATTTCACATAAAAGGGTATCGTGTCGTAGCACCGCGCAACGAAAATTTCGCTGCGACAGATGAGGAATAAAAAATTTAAATCGGATAACACCTAAAGAGTGGGAAAATACGAATCAATGTCCATAGGCGAAGAATGCTTTCCAAGTTGAGCGCGTGCTCGTGCAATCTCGAGCGCTCGCCTCACAAGTCCCATATCCGAATGCATGCGTGCGTGCGTGCGATTTCATCATTTCCCTTTATCCAAAGATGGTATTGAGCCATATGGCAAGTCGGTATCCTTGCTTTGCAAGCTGCAGGTCGACCTGCGACGTGTGAAATCAAGTATGTGTGTATCCAAGGTGAACGATGTCCATGGAACGTACGACGGGGGTGAGTATGTTCCGGTGCACAAGTCCTCGAATAAGACAGTCTACATCACAAAAAGAGAGATATGTCAACGTGGTGCCCGAGACGTCAGGTCAAACAGAGCCAATAATAGATGACACGGGACAACTCACGCAATCATAAGCATTGGATTCTTGCGCCCATTGCAACGGGACTGCGGTCCCGGTTAGTGCAGCCTGGTTGATAGCGCTGACCCACCCGGCCGCAAGCGACAAGAATTCGCCGGACTTTATTGATCATACCACCGGTGGTTTGTCTGAGAACATGTCAGTAGAAACGAGATGCGAGTAAGCTTTACCGTGATCTGAGTGGCAAGCGCCGAAGCATAGGTCTGTGGGCTACCACCGTAGTTCGCATCGAGTTCCTTGTAAACATACCTGTGTCTAGGAAAGAGGAAATGAGGCCATCGTTGTCAGCGTGGGTGGTCGCGGTGTTACAAAACATTTGTGGCACTCACCCCAGGTCGCATGAAGGTTCGTGGAAGAGCCAGAGCAATTAGTCGCAATATCGTTTCCTCCAACTTCCAGGCACGGCCGGCGAACACGCGATTCGCATATTTGAGGTTCAACGATAGAAAGTTTGCATGTGAGGCGACACGAACCTCGGGATGTAACGGCTGGCCAATGTCACCAGTAAAGGCACCATCGCTGTTGGGTTAGAGGAATACTTTTACGACCAAGTCGTTTTCAGTTACTGAGGAAGAGCAGAGCCTGCTGATGCTGCGTAGCATCTAGATGCCTATAACACGGATACGTTATTGATGAGGAGAACGCGCTCGCAGGCCAATACTCACGAATCCAGAAGCCGGGTGGTATAGTTTTGGATTGCATTGACTATCACGGAAACGCATGTTGGTGATAACTATAATAAGCCCAGCGACAAAAGAAGTGTGACCTACCGACACAGCCACTGGAGCCGCAGTCGCGTGCAAGGTTAACGGAGCAGGAAGTAGGGGGGGTATCTGATATCCAGCTGGTGAGTGTAACGCATACGCAGAGAAACAGAGAGAGAGTAACCGTGCGCGTCAATGTAGTGATAGGGCGTAGTAAACTCGAAGGTACTTTGGAAACGCATTTGGTCTGCCCACAGTTTTGTCCTTTAATTACCCCCAAAATGTTACAAACGTATCCGCAGTACGCACAATGGCTGCAGGCCCAAGCGAGTGGCTGAAGGCGGATCCAAGCATCGACTGAACAGTGGACAACGTGGTTGGATCGAGGAACTAGAGATGGTGGGAACGATAGGCCATGTTTGTTTCCTGCGGTGATTATAATCACTTTTCAGATAGCTTGAACATATTTGCATCGCGAGATAACTGCTTATGATCATTCAGCACACGAACAACACGTGAACGGAGCTTGATTATCGATCACCACCTACCCTGTGGTTTCGTGTCCTAGAATGCCCCAGGCCGAGACGCTGTGAGGTGCCATGAGAGCAATGGCTAGTACGAAAGAGATAGTAGCCTTCATTACTGCAAGGACGAAGTTTGCGAAGGTGGTGGAGATGCGGCTTGTAGACTGAGAGAAGTGGCGTTGCGCTGCTTTTATATGCGCGAAGCCACACTGGTGTACAAATGGAGTGGCCGAACTTCTCATCTACGGATGGCGTCATGTTTCCACCACCACCAGGAGGTCGTTCATCGCCGAGGAAGTTTGAAATCGCAGAGACAGAAGACAAATTACCCGAATGGACACCTCGTTCGGGAGGCAAGAGACAATGCCCAAGAACGCAGAGACTAGATGCTTGTGTACATGCAAGAGTCTGAGACGACGTTTCACTCTCTTCATGCGTTTTGTTGCACTGCGATGAGGCTACAAGATATGCTCTTCACAAACAGACCGGAAAGATTTGTAGGTGGCATCAACAGAACCGAACCTGAGAACGTGAGGAACAAAGTAATATTAATGGGAACTTTGTGAAGTACCAGGAAGCAGACCAACGTGACGTTGGAAGGTACCGAGCCATGTGCAACAGAAACAGCTAGCACGTGGTGGAACCGACCATTGGCACGCATGCGATGCGAGGGATTTACGAGTCCTGACAGATATGATTGAGTACAACGACCTACGCACGCGGGCAATTGCAACCCGCGAGTGACACGGACACGCGCGTGGGCGTCCAACCGTCCAACACGGGCAACCACGAGCAAAACTCATCAAAGTCGGCCGCCAGGGCTGTCTGGAGTAAGGAGGACCGCTTCGCAATGCTACCCACACCAGTCTCCTTCCAACGACGCAGCAATCGCACTCCACGTTCCTTCTCCAAACTTCTCCGTTCCCCCGCACGCCTGGCCAACTTGGGCGCCCTCCTCCTCTCCTCCCTCCTAGCATTCTCCCTCCTCCTCAACTTTCGCTTCTTTTACTCAGACTCCCCAACAACACATAATGCCCCGACACTTCTTCGCAGTATCGTAGAAGCCCTACCCGAACGACGGCCTTCTGCCTCGGGCCTTGATCACCTCGTCATCGTACCCGGTCATGCGATTTGGATTGGAGCGCGCGAGGTGGATGCGGAGCAGGAAGATTCGTGGCTTCTTTCCCCGTACCAGAAGGGACGCGGGCGTCCGACCGTTTTCCGTGCACATATATCCCGAGGGTGAGCATACCTCAAGCTCCAAAAATCCTAACCACCTCATCCTTAAACCCCCCCGCGCGCGCTCAACCAGCTCTCAAATCGCTACCGAAGACCCTCGAGCTCTCCTCGTCTTCAGCGGGTGTGTCCTTTCGAGACGACACCCATGGTGGTGGTGGCGGTTACGACAACTCATCCCCAATCATATCCTACTAGGGGCCACACATCTCCATTCAGCGCGACGTCCGAGGGTGAATCGTACTTGCGCTTTGCGCGTGCGACCGGTCTTCTCCCGTCTGCCGATCTGTTCACGCGAGTGACCGTCGAGGATGCGGCACTCGACTCATTCCAAAACGCGCTATTCTCCATCGCTCGCTTCCGTGAGCTGACCGGCAGATATCCGGCACGCATCACTGTCGTCGGCCATGATTTCAAGCGCCGTCGCTTCGAGGATTTACACCGACTTGCAATACGCTGGCCTAAACCTCGATTCACGTACGAGGGCGTTCCTCTTGGGAGTGAGGCCGACGAGCGAGAAGCAGCAGCGGGCGAGGTACGCCTCTTCATTGGCATTTATTTAATCGGATATATACTTCCGTGTCTCAATTCTCAATTGTCCATCAGTTGGCCAACGCGTTTTCTCCATATTCCGAGGACCTGTATGGTTGCCACACGCCCCTCGCCCAAAAACGTGCGGGACGGAATTCCCACATGCGAACACATGGCTACCACGTCGGTGCCCCAGAACTGCGCGAGTTGTTAGAGTGGTGCCCAAAGGATGGTAATCATATTTTCCCCGGAACACTGCCGTGGGGAAGAGAGTAACTTATTGGACACTTTTGACTATTGAATAATCCCACACTAATTGAACATTCCGAGTCCCGAAATGACAAGGTACAGGCAAGGTACATGCGCAGATCATACTGATGATCGCCCAGGTCGGTATTGAGTGCAATGGTATTGGCCTGGAGAAAAAGTGGCCACGGTATTTGCAATTACGCATCAATCCTTGGCGGTATTAGGTTCAGTGTGGACCGACCTGGGAAAGAGATCGAGAACTTGAATGACATTTGATATACCGTCGGGCTTGGCTAACCGTCTGTCTGTAATAATCTGCGATCCAACTTGAGGTAGATCAAGAATGAGACTCATATTCGGAATCCATGAACGCCTTGCCAACCAGAAACTGGGCGAAATATTATGATGCCTGCAAACTCGGCGACCAAGTAACCCGGATGGATAACAGCAACCAGTCATTTTCATCCACCTCCTCAGTTACAGACCCCTTGATAACAAAAGTACTCTCGTACTTCAATTTGGTCATGAATAACTCTTAAAGCCAGTTTCGGCTCCGTGAAGGAAGGGGAGGAGAGTCAAGTGACAATAGACGTAGATACAGAAAGTCATAGACGAATTAAGGGGTACCTGGTACCTACAAGAGGAATCATCTTATCGTCTAATTGCAAGAGTTTCCCGAATCGTCGCCTTCTGCAACCCTTTTGACGTTGAGTGGCGGAAATCTGATACGAGACGCGTTTGGTCGCTAACTTTCCTGGGCGCCAAAGGCTTGAACACATGGTCCCAGGGAAACCGAAAGACACCCTGCACTCTCGAGTCTCGGCTTTGGATAAACGAAAATCCTCTCTGCTAATGATCTAGAAATGTTACTAACTGGCCGTGTCCAAAAAAGGCTGGAAGATATGTTGTGCTCCCGAGTCAGTGATCAAACCGATCAGAGGTCAGAAAATGACCCGAGAGTTTGACGGACGCTATCAAAGTACAGGTGGGAGATTAAAAAGTATGATAAGGGCCCAAAAGAAGGTGTCGAGGACGAAGAGGTATATAAGGCTTGGGGGAAAAAAAATAATGAATAAATCAGACCAATGAAGTGAAGTGAAATGAGAAATCCTTGCGGTTTCTATGATCTCGGCAATCTGGCGGTATCCATACTACAGGAATCAAAACGAAAGCGCGACAACATATCAGAGAAAATTCATGACAACAACGAGCGGGGGAGCTAGCAGGAGAATGCGAAGCGCGCTGGTGACCATCAAGGATGGGCACGGCGGTTGCGTGATCTGGACGTACGCGGCGGAGGAGCAGAGGGGACAGCACCATGGCCATGTGTAGGAGTATACTGAGGGTCAATCTCGCCGCATTTGAGGTGGACTAAGAGGTTGTGAACAAACGCCTGCTCGTACCTGTATCAAAATATCGGTAATCACGGGTAAGCATCTGCGCATCTGAGACACCCGAGACGGAAATGTGGGCCGGGCGATCGAACACTCACTGAGCATTGTTAAACACGACAGCCATCGAATCGGATCCGCATCGCAGCAAGTTCGGTGCCATAACTAAGGCAAGGTTGGCACTCGTCATCTTAGTTACGGCCAACACACGTTCATCGAGGAACAGTTGCAAAAAGCTAATAACAAACAAAACCACGCGGCGATTGGCGGTTGGCAGGCGCTCGACTGCGGCGCAACACGCTTCAGCGTCATTTGCAAACGCGATGCAATCGTTGTACATCTCTGAAGGCACAAGCGGGTCAACCAGCTCACGCAACCAGAGCTTGAACAATGACGCAGGAATGTGGGGGTCGTCAACACCCTCTAGCGTGTATGCGCCACGGTCGAGCCGCATTTTGAGAACAGCAACGGCATCGGAGTCACCCGGCACGCGAAATATACCCTCAGCCTTTGTGCCGCCGAGCGCAAGGACCCCATCAGCAAGGAACGGTAACACGATCGGCACCTTTTGCGTCGGGTAAGTGCGTTCTTGAAGGCGAAACACGGCGTCCAGGGGCTCGCCAAACGTTGATGGGTTAAATGCCGCATCCTGTAAGTACCTCGGTTTTGGATGCGCCTTGTACGTGTACGGGAAGGAAAGCTTACCGATGCCGTCTCAATTTCTGCAAGCGTTGGCGGTTTGCCTCGGGGGCCCTTCTTCGATATGGCCGCAAGACGCTTAAGACAGTGTTTGGCGAGTACGTCGACACGACCCTCGGTAATACCCGTGCGATGAGAGAGGAAGGCGCGAAGATATGGCTCGAAATTCTTCGATGGCGGGAAAGTCACTAGCAACACACACAATAGTTGCCACCCTCGGAACGTACTGTCTCTGCAAGGTAAGCAGATATTCAGCATTGATTAAAAGAAAACAATTGCAACAATAAACGCACGCGTTCGGATTGTTTGTGAGTTGTTTCATGACCTGACAGTAGATTTCGTCCCGAACCTCGCCATGTGCGAGGCCTATTCCAAGGAGCCAACGTGCCTCCTCAAGCCTAGGCGTATTAGAGGCGGTCGTGGCGCCTTTCTCACTATCCCCCATAAGCCGCTGAACGGCACGGAATGTGCGCACGGCATCCTTGTGTAGCGACCGCGCAAGATTAAGCAAGGGTCCAGTAAGTGGGCCGCGCTGCCAGGTCATCATTTGGCCAACGGGGACCTTGCGCTTGAAAATAAAGCCTGTGCGGTGCGTTGCGAAGTACTGTTGCGCAAATTCAGACTCGACAAACTGTTGAATGTCAGATGCAAGATCTTGCGGCAAGATAGGATGTGCGCTATAGGAATGGGAACAGAAGTTCAAGGGGCGAGAAAGGGTATCATGCGGTCGAAGGTGACGTACCCAGTACTAAGCGTCTTGACAGAACGCGCAGACCTGGGCAGGGATGGGGGATCAACAAGAATGGGTGTGCGTGCAGCCCGAGCCTTGACGGGACTCAGCTTAAGCGTTGCGTCTGGACATGTGAATCATCCCAATTGTTCAGTATGACCCTCATTGTTGCCCATCGCCCAACACGCACCCATATTTAACACGGGCCTACCAATCTCCTTCCCGTCGATGGTCGGACCCTTGCTTGGCGTCGATGGTACAGGGAGTACGGGCACTGTTGGAACATCGTTCTTCTCCGGCCCTCCGGCCCTCTTCCTCGGCTTTACAAGGGTCGACTCCGGAGCGCTCGCGTAACCACTCTCAGAAGACTTCTTACTCGAACCGCTCAAATTTCCCGGCGATTGCGACGGGGTCACCTTTATACGTTCGACAGCAGCAGCCAACGACTGCGGTGGTTCACGAGTTGGGAGAAGGGAACGGTGAGAGGGGGTGGGCGTTGGCGGGGCACTCGCTTCGGAGCCGGGAATAGGCGGAAGCGCTGGCGCTAGGCGCGTCGGCGTCGTGTAGTGAGGATCGGCAGTAAGGTTACGTCGCACAGGGGGAGCAGTTGAGTTCTTCTTCGTTGCGGCAGCAGAACCACTTGCAGAGGATTGTAGCCGAGGAGCCTGTGCGGGACTTCTGGCTTCCTTTGTATATGAACGTGAACGTTTAGCCGCGGGATGTTGCTCCTGTGCGGTTGCACGTGAAGACGGACTCTGATCCGCATTTGAAGAAAATGACTTCGAGAGACGGCGACCCAACGCGGTATTCTAGTAGGCGACGATCTGAAAAAATCCGGCAGAATCGATCACACGAGAGAACGTACTTGGAGGACAGTTAACGGTATGACAAAACCATCGGGCTTTTCCCATACGGTCTCGCCAGTCTTCGTGTGATAATAGTATGGAATACCGCCACGGGATTCGTCGCCAATTTCCCACCATTCGCCATTCTCGCTGGGCGGTAACCTGTAGGTAGAGTCTCAGTGAGGAAAGTATCAAGGACATGTCGGCATAAGTACGTACACAAAGTTCCCTACTGGAGGGTCCCATGAAACTTGTCCCGTCGCTGGGCATGCGAAGAAGGAAACCTGGGACTTTAGAGCACAGACATCCAAGTTAATTATAAACAATAAACTAATAGAGGATCAAACTTGCCTGGGGATCAACGAGGGTTACCCAGAAATGGGAGCCCCATGTCGTATCGTCCTGCGTTTGTGTAGATCCGGAGGAAATCGAAGGTCGAGGTTGCTTGGGCTTGCCGTTTGGCTTGCCATTTATCTGTACCTCTGGGGTACTTGTGATGCTGGCGGGATAGGCTTTATCCGGGCGAAAGACGGATGAGACATCTGATGGACGGGGCTTTCCTTGTAGATGCACGTTTGTGTAATGTGAAGAAAAATGAGCGTTCAATGAAAGGGAAGGACTGGACTGGGGGGGGGAAGTAGCGGCCATTTATGCTAAAACAGAATAAAAAACAAGGACAGTGAGGAGGTAGCGCCGTTCTCGGCAATGCCCAAGCAGCATGCAGGAACAATACAGTACGGAGGATGTGGAGACGGAAAACCAAGGAGGAGAGTCGCAATGAAAAGACGGTGAGGGGAAGACGCCGTCTGGCAAATGTTGTGCCCGTGCGATGCCGCCACCAGTCGATTATATGCGTGGAAATTATGGAAATTAACTCACTCGCCCCATCCACTCAGTCATCACCAAAAAAACAACAATCACACACGCTGGATTCCAATTTTCATAATCACTGATAAGGTCCAGGACACTGGAACTCGTCCGACCCTGACCATCGATGAATGAGGAACAAGTGAGTGAGAGTGATTGTTCGAGGGCATTCTGTGAACGTAACCAAGAGGGCATGAAGGCAGCACTGATATACGTAGCAGATCCCTTGGGTCTCGTCATCATGACGGATGGGGATGGCGACGGCGATGTCAAGTCAACGACCCCGCAATACTTCTCCATCACGTTCTTAAGCTTAATCACCCTCTTTCTCCGCCCCATCATCCATCGATCCGCCTTCGCGCGCCCTTGGCCACTTCTTCCCATCTTTACATGTAACTATTCTGGGATTTCGGCAATTTTTCGGTAATGTTCCTCACAGTTTGCCTCGCACGACCTCCAAATTTGCCTTCCACGGATTCCAACACTCTCCGTATCGAAGACCGCCAGCACGCATACACATCATTTTCAGATCTATTCGTAGAAGCCGCAGGTCATAGTCGTTAGTCACTCAGTACACCCTACTCTCACCCGCTGCCAACATCATTCAGAAGTGCGACGATGCCCACAAATGTCGGCGCTGAGGCGGACGTGCCGCTAATGAGCCCGGCAAGGCCTTTCTACTTTTGACTGGTAGCACTCAGAACTACATGGTATTCGTACGTCTCCCATCCTCATTTGCTAGCCCTCGCGTTGACCTTTCTTCTTGCAGGCACGGAACGGTGGACAGCAGCTCGCGTTTGCGAAGAAAAGCGTTTTAATGAGGGGACTTGGTCTAGATGGCAGTCGATTCCTTGTGCCATTGAGCGAGCTGTGGGCTCTCGCAATGCAATTCCGGCAGCGGGAACGGCTTTTGGCTGATGACTCGCTCTGTAACACCGATACATATTCTGCCCTCCGTTCTGGTGAGCAGCTCGTCATATACGCCCATAATAATAGCCCGCCGCAACTCAGAAACCATAGCTGACTGCGCCATACATTACAGCTAGCCATCGTAATTAAGGCTGCGTGGTTCTTCTCACACCTCAAATCCTAGAAGCTCACGTTGTTGCTCCCATGCAGTGCCCTGGCGTGACAAGCGGTCGACGTGTGGTTCAACGGGCAGTGAGGAATTATAGATATCCCCATCATCCCGCCCCGCCCCCCAATGCAGCAACCAGTGGTGGGGTGTGTTAAACAGGTATACCCGACGTTCACATGCTGTCAATGTGGGGTGTTCTATCAGGTTTGGGTGACAAATTTCTTTGTCCTCCGCGCAAACGAGAAGGGTTGAGAGAAGGTCAACTTCTGACAGCTGCTATGGAAGGGTCTCGTGAGCTGCGGTGCAACCACCGCCTACTGAGCACGATGTTAATTATGACCTGATGCCTTGGCGATTGGCTCCGCGGACGGTACAAATCAGAGTCCATGTCGATGGCGATCCAGTTTCCAGAAATCAGAAAGCGCTTGGTTGCCCAAAGGTCTCGGGAGTGCTTCCATTTTCGGCATAAACAAAAAATTGATGCGACTCGATATGATAACCGCGCGTAAACTCCACAACATTTCTTCTTCCTTTTTTGTCTACTACATATCCCTTATATCCGCCAGGACGGTCTCTAGGCATAATACAAGTGATTCGCACCATCAGCAAGTGCGATGTCGGCATATTATGAACGATTAAATCTATACTCGAGTACAACAGACTGGCGGTGACATGTCCGTGTCCACTGTCATAAAATTCACACGATATACCTCTTCGTGAGAGAAAACGGAGGAGTCAACAGCTGGACCTTGCGGATGATCATTGTTGTCATTGTTATGGATTAGCAGAAAATTAATGGGTACGACCTGATAAGGCTGTTCAGGTTAAAGCGATGAACAAAGTGGAGATGGTGCCGAGCAAGACGAGCGCGGCGACGATGACAGTAATGGGAAAGTGTTTTGAGGCGATTGCACACAAGTCAAGAGGATGAGAACACAAACCGATGATAATTCGAGCGCAAGACTTCTTGAATTCAAGCTACACCCTTCAGGTATAGTAAGACCAAGTACTTTGGACACTAGGGCATGAGGTCGAGTATGAAAAGGCGAAACAAGTAACAACCGAGGGCGCGAGGGCTCTTTAGGCTATACTCGCGCTTGATGTCAATCGAGTCGAAGGGAAAGGGGAACATGTGTAATGACGTATAGTAAGTTAAAGAGCAAAGGAAGATATGACGCGACAAAGAGAAAGGAAAAAGAAGAGAGGATACTGTGCGAGCACGCGAGACTTGCAAGGCGGTATAAAATTAATGTGAGCCACATGAGGTGAGCCCACGAGACGAAGCGTGCTGAAGCACGGGCTGCGGCGTAGATAAAATCCACCGGAGGTTAGGCGATGCACTCTGATCTCAAGATCCCGACTATACCAGCTATAATTCGACTAGCTTGGAAGACATGTGACTTCTGTCCTTGTGATAGGGTCTAGACTCTGGACATTGTCGTCTCCTCTAAGGGTGCCGAGCTAGAGGGTCGGTGACCTTCTAGTAATCCTGGCCTTCTGCGCCTGATTCGAGTGTGAGAGGGCATTTGTTGATGCGAAGGATAATTTCAGTCTCTGAAAATGAGGTCAGATTTAATCACAGCAGATTCAAATATGTAGAGCTAACAGTTATTCCCTCATCGGGCCGCGAGGGATCGCCAGTACTAAGGGGAGAGCGAACGGTGGGTTGGGCCATAGACGGGACGGGGGAGGTGTCAGTGGTGCCTTGTGTAGCTGCACGGTGTGAAGCGATAGGAAGGTCGTGATTTTCAGATGGGGCAGAGTGGGAAGATTGATCAAGTATTGTAGCATGTTCAATGGCATCACCAGATGACGACATGGAGACAGGAACGGGGGAAGTGGTGGTGGCAGCTTGAGTGGTCCGCCCTGTTGTGCTGCAGATCGCTTGATGTGTGTGGTTAGTCAAGTTGTGAAGATGATCTGCCGTCGTGCAAAGAGGATAAGAGGTCGGTCTGCGCGGAAGGTCGTTGGAGGAAGCACATGTCAGGTTAGAATCGGCGCCGTGTAGAGTGGCATAAAGATGCCAAATCTCGACGAGGATTTCAATGAAAGGATTATTGTCATCCTGGCTCCCTAACGACTGCTGAACAACCTTGTTCCACAAAGCACAGAAATCGTGTTGCAATTCAGGAAGGGTATCCAGAATGTCGAATTTGGATACTGATGGAAGAATGCTTAATGACATTCGAGTGAGACCAGGATCACGTTGGGAAAGGCTATCAAAGAAGTGGCAAGCAATGTGGGTCAAGTTGGCGAGTAGCACGCTATCGCCATGTGCAAGGTAGTGCCGGATGACGCCCTTCGATATACCCAATTCGTCCATTGCAAGAGTAAACCAACGGTCATTGCGATCTACGTTTGAAATAATGCCAGCAATGATGCCTCGTGCAAGCGAAGCAACATTGCCATGTCGAAAGTTTCCTAAGGAATGTCCTACTTCAACGGATCGTGACATTCTGCCAAGGTACCTGAAAGAAAGGTCCCGAAGAGTTCCTGGAGCTGCGATCGCGAGGTCCGCCGCTTCGATAGCGCCCATGCAGATGATTAGCCGCTGTCCTTTGATGGATTCAGAGAGCAGGTTGGATGACAATGTGCGGTTCCAGAACCCAATTAATGCCTCTGCTAGCCTCTGGTGACCTAGTAGATCGAGACATTGTCGTGGATCGCTGATGATATTTGAGGCACAGAATCCAGGGATGGCTTCGAAGAACTGTCCCAGGTCATCATCTGACCTCAGCATGTTGAGTGTCTGCGTCAAAATTTTGCCATCAAATTGCGGTGCTAGTTCTTGAGCCTTTTCTGTAGCGAGTCTTGTCGTTGTCCACAAGGACCAACCACGAAAACGGTCCTCCGGGTGATGAACGGGCCCCTGGGTGGCCTTGATCGAATAATAGAGTCGGGATGCTCTAGCGAAAGTGGCCGCTAATAAAAAGGATAATAGTGTGAAATATGGAGCGGTGGGTCGAATAATCGGTATGGCTGTGCAGTATAGATATGCATAAAATGGGGGCACCACAAAGATCAACACGACAGCGAAGATGCTACGGTCGATAGTGTAGAGGTATAGGAATAGACCGGCAAGGAAAATGAAAAAAGAAAGGTGCACCAAGTAATGAAGTTGTCGGATAATGATGTGGAAGCCATAGCGTTCGGCACTGAAGATCGCATGAAACCGAGCTTGCTCGGGTAGACTGGTGAACGGAAGGCCTCGGAACGGGAGTGGCTTTTCCCACTGCCGTAGCGATAATGCCACCATGGCGCATATAAGACTGAGGAGCAAGCTGTAGAGCCAAAGCAAGTTAACATAGAGGATAGAAAGCGAAGGGGTCTGGGGTGTAGGAGAGAGATCCGAGATCGACGGCACGATCAATGCCGCAACTGTGGCAGAGAACAAACCGCACTATGGTTTACATTACTCGGCGATGCGGCACGGTGATAACCAACACAAGGACTCACAAAGACGAGGATTTGATTTGCATCTTCTTTCAGAATATCGGATTGTTTCATCTCTTCTTTCTCTGCGACCTGTAGGTACAAGGCAAAGAATGGGATTGAAGTGTCAGATGAATGGGACAGTTGTTGCGAAGTCTGGTCTTGGGCAGGCTGAGGGGGATAGCGATGGCCATCTATGACAGGCGGAATCAGCGTGGGTGGGTAGTAAGGCCCGCGTGATGTGTAGTATGTGTAGTGTAGTACCTGCATCAGTTTGCATTGGATCACTTTGAACGTCGATGCTCTGGTGAGATCGGGGAGACATGGAAGGATGTTGTGACAGTGTGAGAGATGGTCGATGGCCTGAGGTTAAGGAGACGTTTGAAAGTCCTCTTTGAAAAGACTCCGCCATGCTGCAACGCCCGCCAGTGTGCAGCAAAATGTACTCAGCATAGTTGTCAGCTGTCAGCTGTCAAGCACATGACGTTCCTATTACGGATTAATCGGTCATTCCTCTGCGCCTTAACAACATACTGCACGAGTACTTCTGCTGTGGTAGATAGTAAATATAGACATATAAGAATCGTTCTGACCAGTCTTAGAGGATGCCAGGGACAGTGGCGTTGCCTTGTTGACAAGTGAATAATATGATATGTGTAGCAGCACACCACCCGCTCAGGGTCTTCTTTAGAAAGAAGGGCCTTTACGTATGGGTGTGTGGGATACAGTTATGAGGTCTGTGATGCCAGTCGTGCAGGTCGCCGTCGTGGTTCTGGCCATTCTCCGAATCGGTACTCAGCATCCCCGTCAGAGGTCAACTCTGGGTTTTTCCATATATCATGCGGCTGCGGTCGTTCTTGTTGCGCTCGATGATCGCCTGATGACTCCTGTCGGAGCGCGCGACGGGCCACCAGGCGCTCAATCTCCCTGAGCATCGTCCATACTTCACCGCTGCCCGTCTCGCTCTCTTCTAGCCAGATGGTCCGCGCGCCGATCTCACGGCGGACGTCATCCACCAAAGCGCGAGTACGAGAGTCGGGAGAGACGCCGTTCGCGCGCATCTCTTCGAGAGCCGCATGCACGCCACGCAGATCCTGGAATGAGTCCCACCGAGTCTCGAGTAACTCGTTATATGCGGGGGTCGTACAACCGAAGATATATGAAAGAGGTGAGAGGTTGCGTGCGTGTTCGAAGAGGGCGAGGGCAAGATGTGGATCATCGTATCTCTCACGCGCGGTGCTCATCAATGTCGCAAGTAGATGAGGATATAGAGGTGGCTGAAGATGAGGTGGTGATGGCTTGCCTTCGGAAGCTGCCGCATGAGCAGCCTCCTCGGCGCGTATTGATGGGCCAAAAACTTCACGCTCGGCCCATTCGAGCATCGCATAGTCAGACTGGCATAAAGCGAGTTGTTCCTTGAGCTTATCAAGCTCTGTGTTTTCGCCCTTTAAGCGTGCGCGGGGATTTTTGGACAGATTCTTCAGGAAATCGCCGAGCGGGGTCCGAGTGTCGATGTCAAATGCCGCGGTTGCACCATCCTCTGCTAACCTTCGTTCATTTGCTGCCGTGAAAACTATGTTGAACATGTCTTCGAATGCAATTAGTTCTTGATTCGACATCGTTTGTCGACGTGGCTCTGTTGAACTATTGTTAAATCCAGTACGAGGGGACTTGTCGTGTGACATCGGTATGAGAGGTTGTCTCATCACGATGTCTTCGAATATGTGATCCCATGGGGAGTTGTCGGCGGAAAATATTGATGACCTGCATGCAATAATCATCAGGAGCCGTCAAATATCAATCATTAAGGTGCATACTTGTTAGTGGAAGACGTAGTGCTCTGAACTTGAGAGGAGTAGCCACGTATTGGTATCATGCTCGGACTCAAGGTTGACGTGTGACCGGGGAATATAGTAGAACGTGAGTGACTTAGCCTCTTGCTTTTCGTGTCACGAGCTGTGGTGTAGTGTGAGGTGACTGCACGACAACATTGAGTACGCAAGAGATGAGGATACACGACAATCCAACAAACCTCTGATGGAATTGTGGACAGTAGAGCAGTGTGTTCTTACCGCCTCTTTTATGCGGTGCATCCTGGAGAGTCGCATTGTGCACGCAATGGTGGGCAGACAGAGGACCTGACCTGACCACGACCAACTTGACGAGTCGACGACTCGCTCGAGGTTAGGGTTAGGTGTTGAGAACCCTTTACGTACGTTTACGTTTTCTAACTGGTGCCGCCACTGCTGTTGTCACCACATCTCGAGCCCTGCCTCCATCCTTGTCAGGTCTGAACCAAGTACACACCTGACATGACATGTCATTTGACTTTTTGGCCTTCTTTTTTACTTCTGAAAATGGCATGTTATCGTGCCCGTCTAGGCACAGCTGCATCGACGCAAAACCCCGTAGTCAAGAGCATGGTCACTTCACCTTAAACAGAGGGCAGCTCCCTCGACTTTTGCACAGCTGCCTGCACAAGTACCACAACTTGACATATGTCACCAGCTGTCTCATTGCGCCTGGTAATAACACCCCTGTTACGCTCCCTCATCCATGGCCGCTGCATTCCCCATGCATGGTCCATCGCCTATCGCTTTTCAGCAGGGACAACACACTGTCACCTTTGCGCCACCGTCATTCCCTCTTGTGGGTGTGCACCGAACACTCTTCCAAGCACTACTTTGGCTGCTGGTACTCAAAGACCACCTGTCCTAAGCACGACATCTAAGGTGAAGTATACAGTAGGTTTCTGTTCTGCTTTGGTGTCATTCAGTCGTTCTGATGGTGCTGTGTACCGGGTGCAGGCTCAGGTCAGATCGGGGTGTTCCATTTCACCGTACCAGGCTCTGAGGATGGTAATACGACTGATCATGACGCCCCACTTCCCCAGCTAGGACCGGAAAAAGGAGCAATATGACTTATTGTGAGTTGCATCTGTTCACGCTATTGCGTCTCATTGACTCTACTTCATACAGTCGCCATAGGTCATCTATGCCCTCTACTGAGGACATCTTATTTTGCGCCGCTTCATCATTTCTCGGCTCGACTTTAACTCTTCCTCTTATGTCATTTGGACAATACCGTAGCCATCTGCAGTATGTAGAACATGGTAGAATGGCTGGCGTATAGTTTCACTGTTTTTTATGTGTGATTAAAAAAGATAATACATGTTTGATTATCTCGTTCATCGGGAATTATTGTTTTTAGCGTGCGATCGTGTTATCGTGGGTAGGGATAATACAAATTTATACAAGTTCATAAAAAATTATCGGTCACCAGCACTTGCTAGAAAATCCCGGTTTTCCTGATGTGTCAATAGGTGGGCTGCTGACAGTAGAGTTTAGTGTGATTGATTGACCACAGGCGGGAAGGCGTGGGATGTCAGATGTTATCACCCAACTCCTGAGAGTGTGGCCTCATGTCGACTCACTTCTTTGAGAACATACTGTAGTTTCTTGTGCCGAACTGCTTCGTGCACCGACCTGGTCGCTCAAATTTGTCGCTTGATTTATTAAGTTTAGTTCCATACTCGTATCGTATCATAGAATGACCGTCTTTGAAGGACCTCCGTCTCAAGGAGTAAGAACGTGATAATCGAAGCATGAACCATGGTCTTTTATTTAAACTGTTTCCGAAACCCAGACAAAGAGCACGACAGACCAATAGTCATTGGTTCAACGAAATCCAAACTCCCACTCCTGCCATTTGCTTGGAGCCCCTTCTGTCTCAATAAGAGATGCTCACCTTGAGGCCCGGCTTTCCAGATATCCTGTCGCGCATCTCCTGTTGCCGCTGTAAGTTACACAGGACATATCTCGGTGTTTGGCTGTTCGGGGCCGGCACCGGCACCGAGGAAGGGGAAGAGAAAACCGCGGGGCCAGACTCGGGTTGTAAGTTAGAGGGTTGATACTGGGCTCAGTTGGGCGAAGCGAGTGGTTTGGGACCTGGAATAGACGCCCTCGGTGATGCTGCTCCGCCGCCTACGATCGCCGCTCCCTTCTGCGGCACGTATAAAATGGCCGAAGATGTCTTCGTCCCAGTACAGGCGACGAACCGGATGCTATACAGAGCCCTGGACTTCATTAAGACGTACAGTATCAACTCCTCCGGCGGAGACCCCAGGCCGTCAATCTTTGAACAGGGTAAAATGTTCATCCGTTGAAAGTAGGCGCCGATGATAGAGTTATACGCCACTGGATTTGTGTGCGGATCAGCTCTGGTAAGCATACCAACAAGACAGCCTTCGAAATGCATCGGGGGACGTCGAGGCGTCTGCGCGGACGTAAAGCATAAAGTGGGTAAGTACCGCAGAACCAGGGTAGGGTAGTCCGGGAGGTGTCCTATCAGAAGTATCACCGTGGAGATCAGACAGAGATGTAGTGAGCTGTGGTCAGAAGGAGTCCAGAAAGCGCAAGTGGGAAGACCCTTTACGGAGGAGCGTGCACAATGTGACCTGTGTACAAATTTGGGGATATCCACTGAACACCAAGTAATCACTCAGCGAGGACCTGTCAACTGATACCTGTAATTGGTTTGGGTCGGCCGTCAAATCGAACTGGGTGTGCGGTATCCTAACAGTTCAGGTATGTCATACGTTTCATGAGCAACTTTCTTGATGTAGAATATGACTATAGCCCCTGGTGCAACGTGGCTTCCGGATCAGACGAGTCCGTACAGTAGAGCAATTTTACCAGCAAGCATAACGTTGGCTGACAAGTGAAACGTTCTGATCAGCGGGAAGTGCTAGCGCTGCGCAGCCCACATACCATGTATTCCAGTATGAAAGAACTCAAGCGCGCGGCCATCTACGAAAGAAGGTAAACTTCAGGGATATCAATTGGCCAAATACAAGTCCGTGGCTTGACCACATAGGAAAACTGACACGTTCTCTGCGATAGTCGGACATCACTAGGGTATACCACCCGTTAACTCGGATGCAATATGCAGCTATGTACTAAATGAAAGTTCTGAGCATGGTCAAACGTTTCCATCGAAAAAAAAAAAGCTGACATGTGGCAATTGGATTTTGGAGTTCCCTAGAACACTGTACCTGGAAAGATTCGAAATACAAATAACTAGAATTGCGACTGACGGATTAGATGAGTAGGACGCAGGGTCGCGCTGAGTAATGATCGAATGATCCGCCGCGATTGTCAGAGCTAATCATTTGACAACGCAATTGCCCTTGTGCGTCTCAATTAGGTTCACTGAACTGTATCTGGTCCTTCTTTCGACCCTGTCGGTTATCGAGACTGCGAGACCGAGTCAGAAGATGCTCTTGCATTGTCCGAGTCGGGTACGCGGTGTCTTGATGAACTCTGTCCTTCTAGTCTTCTCGACGGGATCCCACGAACCGAGAACCCGGTTTTGAAAGTCCATTTGTCTTCCTAGGCTCTATAGTCCATGTGTGCCCGTCTGTGAGCGCGTATTCTTGTTCGTGTTCGTGCGACAGATCGGCTGGTCTGGGTGATGTGGCGTCTTGAAAGAAGCACTAGAAATTTTTGGGCGTCTATTATTTTCACTTAGTGAGTTCTACGTCTTCTCTGCATATCGTCTTCTTCCGCTGACATTCCTTGGATCACTCAATTAACAATAAACTATGATCACATCTGCCGAGGCAGTGTCCAGTTGCTCCCATCAATCTATGACGTACTAATGACTTGCCAACAATTCACTTAGGCTTGACTCTGATACCCAGCGACGAAGGTAGCCTCTTACAATCCTTCTCTCTGAGCCTCGGAGAATGAGAATATGAGTTACCTTCTCGACCTAATAAGCACTAAACTACCCGAGACAATGTGCCAGAAGGGGTCAGTGCAGAACCCTCAATGTCGTCACAGTAGAGGTCTGACTGTGTTGACGTTGGGTGTTTGAAAATCTGAACCTCTTTTAATCTTCTCTATTGAGATCATTGAGTGTTTTCGTTTCCCGCACGAGCCTACGCGAAAACAGGGCACTCATGACACAGGAGGGTTAATATTGGCTAATATCTGCGTAGATATCTGGGGTGCATATTCCGAAGTGGGTCCTGACTTTTTCGTAAGATCCCCGTTCTTTTCCAGTAGATACATCGAATGGCGCCAACTCCCAGCATCTGCAACACTATATCAAACAACATATCGTGTGATCTTTAAGCACGACTCACCTGGAATGCACCTTAGCCAAGCAGGCAATCGTCATGCGCTCCTCCGGACTAATCGGAGGCCAATATGTCGATGTTTCTCTGTCGTTATGCGAATGAATGAACCTGTAGTCACTGTACCATTATTATAAATTCTGACCACGAGAAAAAGTCATGTTCTCTTGTCACTTACGGAACCAGGAATGCAGGGTCTGATTTCTCCAAGAAAATGGTGATGATACCTGCAATTAGTTAGCAAGGGCCTTTGTCTAATCGACATCAGGGTACTGAACTCACGCCTCAGCCCATAACGCATCTTCTCCTCCGAGCATGCCGACACAAGACGGCTTTCGTCGATGGAATGTAACTGCCTCACCCATCAGTCAGTTTCTATCATGTGTGCCCCAACGTCCGAATTATCCCTTCGCTCACCTGCGCCCAGGACCGTGCTGAAAATTCCTCGGCGAACGAGAGACGTGCAATGATCTTACTACTGTCATAACGTCCTAGACTCTGCTTTGTGTCAACATTCACGACAAGTCAAACATGACAAGGAACACTCACTTTGGCGTATTTCCGGGCAAGTTTCTGCAGCTTGCTCGCTCCCCTCACTACCTTCTCCATGTCCTGCACGCAACCTTCGCCCAACAACTTCTCCAGTGCAACACCTGCGATGGCCGGAGTACGGAAGAGGTTGTTGTCCGCTGCGTAAATGTCACTTCTTTCAGCGGTGCCTGACAATCGCGTTCATGGATCATTGCCTTACTCTCAATATACAACACCAGAACATCACAAAAGCCCACGATGTATTCGAAGAACGCTTCTAGACGTGGGTCATCACGCGGGAGAGTAAGTGCATGGGTATAAATATTATTCAGAGCTCGCAAGATAGTGTTCTTTGAAACTGATCAAATACCATCGATTGCAAGGGCGCATAGACGCACCTTCATAAAAGCGAGGTGGTACCGAACTGCATAGCGAGAGCTATATCAAGTCACAGTGAGGATACATACCAGAAAATGAGGACCATACTCACTCCATGCTATCCAGACCCCTCTCCATGCCACCCTGATGCCTTTCTAAAGTTCTGAGCATCGGCAAAGGGAACATCTTGGCAAATTAAATGTGGGTATGGTAGACGTTTGGGTATACAAGCTAATCGGTATCTGGTCTAGTTGAGGATATCGGATAGTTGTTTCTTGTTTCTCGGAGTCGTCTAGGGACAGTGATGTGGGCCACGACGAACAGAGGGTTTCATTTTATATACGGAGTGGGGTATCACGTCGAGCAGCTCATGAACTGGGGAACTACACACACGCTCCACAAAAGTCGTGCGGGCAAAGCGTTTGTGGTTGTGGTTGTGTGGAGCGACCGAAATCCACCACCACAATGTGCTGCGCCACAAGGCTCAAGATTCCACGTGGCCGCATTGTTTGACCAATATGGCACTGGCTGCATAAAATAAACATAGCATCTATCATTACCGTCGAGGTTGTGGATAGAAAGTCTAGCACCTAACGTATCACACCGATCGTTTGACCTCGCAGTCTATCGCCCATTGCACAGCAGCCTCGACATTTTCCGCCTCGTGCGTCGGGCTGTGAGTGGGTGGCCCATCCACGGGGTCAAATACACCAGTGCGCACGAGCACTGATGTCCAACCTGCTGCGTTTGCGCCCGCGATGTCTGCACAGAAGGATCGGGAGATGATAGAAGATAAGGTGTGGGGGTCAATATGGAAGCTAAAGACAAGGAAAAAACTGCATACCGGACTCTGGATTATCTATGCACGGCGGTTAGGCATAAATCCACATGAAAAAAAAAACACGAACTTACCTCCGACCATATAGCTAGGGTAGGCAGGACGCTTAGAGAGAGATGTTGAGAAAGAGGGAAAATCACTACTGACAATCGTGGTTGGATATCAGACCCAATAGACGCGCCATGCAGCTCGTCCATGCGTGCGCGCAACATGTTTTCCGCGAAGTCATACGTCGCTTTTGTTGGCTTGCCGTACTGAATATGAGGGTACGGTGCTCCGGTGAGAGCCTGGGTAAAAATCAATTAATTTCACCAATAAAAAAAGAGGGGGGAACAGCAGACCTTAAATACGGCTTGGAATGCCTCCCGAAATGCTCCCTGTCCCAGGCGAGGACGTAGGAACACAGAGCGCCACAGAAGATCTGGGTTGCAGAAGATGAGCTCAACTGGTGAGGCGTCATCAACAGGACGAGAGCGATCGATGATCCCTCGCGACAGTATGACATCTATCATGACTTGGATATCGAGCGCCCAGTTGCGCGGGTCGTGGAAAACGAAGACCGCGGATATTGGCGTTGTCGAGAAGTCAATTGGCTACAGCCCATGTCAGCATAAATGCGACTAAAATGCAGCAGACGAGCCTTGGTGGATGCCCTCTCCTCAGAGGTGAGATCATGAAATGGCCAGACACTGGTAGATGCGTGAGATGAGCGAGACGGTCAAGCGAGACGGTTGAGGCAGTGGCAGCTCACTCGGGATTCCAAGCCTTAATGTCCAAAGTGGTATACACCTGCTGAAGTCCGTAACTTCATACCAGCCGTCCATAACTCAGGCGAGACCAGAGTGATATCTTTTGCACCTTTCAGCTACTTTCCGTAGCACATCGCCCCTTCCACCCAGTACCAGGACCGGTTTGTTGGCGTATTTGTACGTCGACGACTTTAAAATGGTGTGTGATTGCATAAAATTGGAGGTTGTAATCTTGGAGCAGCATAAGCGCGGGGATAACGATATCAGAGGACCGACCTCGAAACCAAGCAGTTCTGTCAGTTGATTCGCCCGATCTTTTTCGCTAGCACCACCGCCATTGGTCATCTGAAAAAGGATTACAGATAACTGATGACGATGATAGGGCGGGGACGAACCAGAATGTACGGTATCTTTCTTCTCAAATGATTAAGTCACGTCCTTTGATATTTAGAATAGAAGTTACCTGTTGAGCGGGTTATCGCCTTCTAATATCGAGAGGGCCCGCTTTGCTTCAGGAAGCACATTTGCTCCGTGTAGGAGCACTCCATCCTGGGCTGCGTCATGAGACGTACAGTAATGCGATAAACACCGACGGTGTACGAACGATATCAAACGCAAAGCCAAGCGGGAGAAGACGGCTATAACTATTAGCCAGAGCGTGAGTGCTGCCGTCTGTCGCAGTACAAACAAATAAGCTATTCGACTGCGCAGATAAAATTACTCACAATTGAGGAGTCGCCGACCGTGGCAGTTCCAGCCTCCTGCCAAAGCCCTAGAAGCACCGAACAGCATTTTCCTGGACTGTGACGACCGCGGGAGGCCACGCTAAAACGAGTCGAACATGCGGCGGCGGACCGACGGAGGGTGCATTCCCCTTTTTGGAACTTCGGCTCTCGGGGATCCGACCACCGGAGAGTTCAGTTGTTATAATATCTACCATCACAACCGACTATCGTTACTGTGCCCAAAGTGCTCGTTGCTCTCAAACTTGGAAAAGCCTCGATCAGATCCGGTATTATGGTATTGTGAACACCCGGGTGGTGATGGTGCGGACATGCGGCCGATTGCTTCTCGAAGCTGTGCCAACCACCAGGACTCTCAATCTTTCCCAGCGATCCTGCAGTCCGTTGATAAAGACACCGAGCCAGAAACTTTTTGACTCGGAAGCACTACGGCTTTTGGCATGCCCGCATGGAGTCTCCCATGTATGTCGATTGTGGTGTTGTTAGCCCAAAACCCGGGGATGGAAATCGCGGACTTGTTCTCATTTACTGATACGTGCATTATGAGATAGGCACATACAATCAGACTTTCTACATTGTTGCCGCACAGTGTGATGGCACCATGTCGTTAGTGCCAGCACGGCGCTGACAGCTGGTGCCGAAGATGTCCCCATTCTTGGGTGAATTTGATGCCCAGCGCCCAGCGACGGTGGCGCATTTATGATAGTTTATGTGGTGTGCGCTTTCCCCTGCTGTTACACGATCAAAGAGCAGTCACGGAGAGTCCCACAGGCCTCCCTACTAGGCTAAAACTACAACGTTTCGACACGTACATGTCGGCATCAATTGTTTACAGGGGCACATGAACTGCTTCGGCCTTTCTCCTATTGTGACCATCGTTGCAGTTGCAACCAATCATTCTCGACCACCTCGTATGTCGTCGTTAATGCGCTACCGAATTCCCGCCAGTGGGACGGGAAGCGAGAGCTTTTTGCGCTCATGGACAAGCTTCTTGACTACACCCACGAGGACACAGCCAATCGCTAGGAGAAAGACATCAAGGATAAGAATATTAAACGCATCTGGGGAGCATCTGTCGCGGCAAAATAGTGGATTCTTCCGAATGATGTCCCCTCAACAGCCGAAGAATAGGCCAGGTATGATGCCTTTCCAGGAGTAGAATGATCCTATGTTTGTGAGTACCAGTACATTCATCTCCGCGCTGCGATATGGATACAGGGCCGTGAGCCGTGGCGCATTTCCGTGTGCTTGGCAATCGAACTCGGTTCGAACTCACCAACTGCTGTCGCCAGACGGTGTGGGTCGAATTTCAACCTCACTTGAACAGAGATCCCTTGGGACACGGAAAATGGCTCGGCTCATTGCGTGCAGACTCTGCTGCACCATATACCGTGACCAATCATAGATGTCAACTGCTTCACGTGAAGCCATTCTACATCGAGCATTGACATACAAGAAGAAGAGGCAGAAATTTCAGAAAAACAAATGTTCATGAGGATAGATCAGAACAAGATGTGGAGCGTGTCAAAGATAACGGGCGATGCCGAGATTCGCTTGTCTAGCCAAGCGATGAGATGAAGACCTGTTACGGCCCATTTGGTCCGGTATTCTGGTTGTCAGGGCTGTGACGACTTTGTTAATTGGGGGTCCGTCATCGAGAAGCCGTCCCTGATAGGCACCTATGTGCTGTCGGATATTGTCCGTCACCCTAATGCTAATCGCCCGAGTTAGCATCATCTATGCTATTGTACTACACAGTAAGCATTGTGATTGCGGCGACGAATGTCCTGAGACTAGATGAGCGCTTCTTGTTACTTGGAGATCAGACAACCTCAATACCCATTTCCCTGGCTCATTTGTCACTTGCATTGTCTCCCTCATGGTGCGCGTTCTACCAATCTTCATTGATGACGACGACCAGGTGGACATACGTTCGCCGAGGCCCTTAGTTAAGATTATGTGGCTTTATTTGCTTGCAGACGGTACACTTCGGCGACTTCATTGGTCCCGCTCTTCACACGCTCAGAGCGACGCACCCCCACCAATTGCCTACGATACGGCATACCGTGCCGTACAGTATGCGATACCAATTCCCGGTGCCTGGGGAATCAAGAAAGTAACCCGAAGTCACCACGATATGCCTGAAACTGTAATGGATCGTGCCCTCAAAGCGGACGAGCTAGTTTGGCAATAGGGGATAGTTACCTAGTATGGTGGCATCCGATCGACACGACATGATGCTTTTCTCCACCGAGAACTGCTCAAGTAACCCTTGCCGGAGATCGACCCATAACAGGAGGATTTTGCTTGCAAATCATCGTGTCGCGCTTCCCATGCTGGCCAAAGCCAATAATGAGGACGAGGCTAAAAGGTACAGGCGACAGGACGACGAATGATCAAATCTCCGAAATGTTCCAAACGTGGTCGCACGTCCGGAGGTTGAGCAGATTGGGCCAACCTGGGGGACCAGCGCCTATGAGGGGTGAGCATCCGTCGCTTCTATTGAGAACACAACACATAAAGGACCAACAAAGAAAACTGACGTCGAAGAACTGATTGTGATGGACATTGAGGCACGTTACTGTATGTTATGTACCTCGGCTTTCGGAACGGGTCTTAGTCAGGCATGGGAAGTGGTATGGGACCCTTCCAGACAGGACGTAGTCACGTACATGACCCTGGTTGTCACAAACACTTAAGTCCCAATTATCACGATGGGGACCATTGAGCTGTAAGCATAGCAGAACAAATAGAATGTGGTCCGGACGTTCCTCGTGCGTGGTATTTTATTGGCGACTCATTCAGGGTCAAACATGGGAAGCAACGAGAATTCACGACGCCAGGACAAAAAGGACAAAGGCGGTCCCCTTGCGATCACACACTGCGCAGCACTATGTGTTTTGACACCATCACGGACTTTTGGATACGGTTGTGAACATGCCAACGAAGAATGTCAATACGCTTCATAATCTGTGGAGAAAAAGGAAAGTATGTACTCACAGAGGTCAACCCCATCAAGTCTGCGATTGATAAGAGTACATGAGGGTTACCAGAAACCCGTCCAAGACTAAGGTAACTTATGAGCGACCGGCAAATCTGCGGGTACCAGCGATTTTCGGTGTGGGAGGCTGATCCCTAGCCCGTATTTTCATTTTGCGCCCAGATGTACTGCCATAAACTTGGGAACGGACTTTGAGCAATACAGCGCAATATCAATTGAGGGGTGGGAAGGAACATTGCATGCAGCCTGATACGTGGAATCAGCGGGCGGCTAGGTCTTCGCGCGGCGCCGGATAAGGTCATTTTTGGGAGCACTACAGGACCGAAACAGGATCTTCAGTGATTGAAATAAGATGATGGAAATCTATCAACCGTGAGTTCGGCTGCCCTGAAGTAAGCTCACGCGCCCATTACTGACATGCTTCGGAGCCCCTCAGCAGATGCGTTTGACTGTTGAGCGTCCAATGATCGTTGGAGGGTGGCACAGCGAATGGTCATCGTGGGACAGATGAATTCAGGTACTCGTGGCATGCCGATGTGGGGGTGCAGGGCTCTTATAGGCAGAAATATCTCAGAGCCAACATCCTATGAGAAAACAGTTTGCCGTTTCCTGTCTTTAAAGGTGCCTATTGCGGTCGTTACTCGTACCCTAAGATAGTAAGATCGTTTCTCACCGTCACCCCAAGCCATGGTGAATCGGAATAAAACAACCTCCATGCATGCATAATATACGAAGAGATCATCCAGACCACCTGAGGGGAAGCCGAGGAAGTGCAACTGGTTGTATGCGCCCATGTAAACAAACTCAACTGTCGCGGTGGGGCTCATAATGAATCAGGTTCGGAGATAACCGTTTTCTCACGAACAATCAAGGACTTACGAAATCGTTGGTCTGCATCATTGACAACGTTACTGGAAGGTTCCGAATAGTACTGACATGCCAGTTGGATGATAGGGGCAGAGAGTCGGCCCAGTAGAAGATGTAATTACGCGAACTGTGGACGAAAGGGTCGGAAGAATGGGGTGCCGCAATACCATGGTCTGATCCTTATAGCCTTCGGTTGTCAAAGCCTGGACTTCTGATTCTAATGGCAATCCAGCTGTCGGCCCGTGTGGAGTGTGCGTGTGAAGTATGGAACGCGGGATCTCTTGTCTTGTAGGACTGGTTCATCCCTGTGCAGTGCGCGAAATTTGCGCTACTGCTACTGCGTTATGTTATTCCCAGACATGGAAATGGATTAAGAGACACACCAGGGGCCGTGAGGGGCTGCGAAATTCGTAAAAAGCCGCCGTCTTGGTAC
The DNA here is from genome assembly GCA_003316425.1 of Russula lepida. Classification (NCBI taxonomy): domain Eukaryota; kingdom Fungi; phylum Basidiomycota; class Agaricomycetes; order Russulales; family Russulaceae; genus Russula; species Russula lepida. The sequence goes on from QFEZ01000071.1 coordinate 52,173, forward strand.
GTTGAAATGCACAAATCGAATTTGATTAGCATCAAAAAAAAAATGTTCGCAAGGCAACTCCACAGTTCGGTACAGGAGAAGTGACATGTCGATGGTGAGGGCTATGTCACTATGAACGAAAGAGGTGAGCTTGTTGTAAGCGTCTTGAGTCTTGGTGGTCCTGAGCTAAGCTCCCAGTTCTGAGACATTCAGATTCAAGTCAGCGCGCCTGACGGGCCGTCTGAGAAGGTTAGGTCCCGTAGAACTAGAGTCTGTAGAGTCTCATTCTGGTCGATTCTCTCGCAAAAAAAGTGGGAATTCCAATTCTTGACGTGATCTTCAACCCTTTTGGCAGGGGAATCCCGCCACGATAAGATTCTGATTCTGGTTGGGCACTTTTTTGGGCACTTTTGAACACTTTTGAAGAGTTTTAACGTAACGTCACGTGCACAATTGTAGCGCATCGGCTCGGATCTTCCACTTGCTTATATTCAACTTCAAATATCAACTTGAATTTCAAGTTTGAGTACAGTATTGGGTCTCGCAAGGTTACTACTCCCGCCAAGCGAGCTACATTTGAACTGTTCCATGTGCTGCAAGCTCCTCATGGGACATCTGACCCTCTCATATGATCACTTTCGGCTGTATTTGGACTACCCAACACTGCCCCACCACAACGCCTGCCTTACTTAGCGCGCTGACTTCGCAAGGTGACTATCGCCGCACCCCATAGCTCTAATAATATCTCGCTAGCTTGCTTGGGAAGGCTCCCTGCACCCAATGACTCGAACCAGGCTTGCGTGTTGCTACTCCTTCGTTTCGAACATTTTCTGAATTGTTGCATCGTACTAAGATAAGGACACCAGCCGTCGGACTTGAACTCATCACAGATTACTACTCTTTTATGAAGGTCATGGCAACGCCCTCGACCCACAAAATTACTCTTCCCTAGAATCCCTACAGACCCCTCCTAGTTGCTTCATCTCGGCATCACCTTATCTCTCCATTACTAGTTGAAACGCACTCATCACACGTTGTCTCGTGCATGAGGTGGGTCTCGGTACTTATTTTTTCTTGATAAAGGACCAACACTACGGCTCCATACTGCGGTGGACCAGACGAGTGCGACGGCGGCGCTCGGCGATCTTGGTTAAGCTTCAGCTGCCTCATGTATAACAGCAATATACAACCAATTTGCAGTTCTATCACGTATCGCCTTCGGCTGGCACTGCGCAACCGCTCATTCACTCGAGCCTGTTCACGTTGATAGGGTTATGATCTCCAGTCCGAAATGACCGCGATGCAGTCACCTTTTTTTTTCTTCAGCGCAGTGCAGTCTTCAGCTATCATCAGCAATCTCCTCTGCTTGCTTGATTTGTGCTGGGCTAAAAATGTAAATGTGTGGTGCGTCTCATTATGTTCCATTTCTACACGAAGAACTGCGGACCTTTTTGCATCCGAACTGGCTTACTGATGCTGATGTTAACGGATCACATAGCATTACAGTAATCCCTGATTCATCCGGTAAAAGGTGGATGCGTCATGAGTGTTCTTTCAGGTCAGTTGGATCATCGGGCGTATCGGCGGGGGCGCATCGTCGGCCGAGTTTTGTTCCGACCTCACTGCCCTTCGGCGCTCATGCCGAGTCTCTTCCTCTCTGGCAAATAACAACCATTGAAATTATTGATCCCGTTTGTGATGCATGACATAACAAAGCGCTTGACACAGGAAGGGAGGAGCAGGTGTCTGGCAATCACGAGGAAGAGTAATGTCACTCTCTTACTCGATAGTCACTCCAGGTTGATGAGCCCATTGAAATTTGTAGAAGAAAATAATTTGTTAGTGGAGTTTGCCGAGGAGGGGAGAGGATTCCCAGTGTACTGAATTGTCCGATGGAATCTTTGACTGCTTCGGAAATGGCCCAGAAGCGAAGGACAGGTACGAACGGTCCCTCACGGGCTCGCAATGTGTGAGTTACATTCGTCGGCGTCGGAGACAGTCGTCGGAGACAGTGTAAGCACTCTGGCGCAAACACCGACCAAGGAACATTCCAGAAGCCACTGTCCCAATTGAGGGAACTATGGTAATTGTCGTAAAACGTATCATGATCAGGTGGAATGTGTATGGCGAGAGAAAATCAAATGTTTGAGGAGAAAGGGGGAATCGGTCGCTCACATGTTAGCCGGTGAATCAAACGGACGCTGAGAAAAAGGCGCTCATGGACAATACCCGGGAGCAGTATCATGTCCAAGTCCTGTATGGGCAAATTCAATGGGTCAGAAGGACATCTAATGGTATTCGGCCGAAGAACATGGAAGGTGCAGCAACGATCATATATTTGATAGCCCTCAACATGGCTCGCAGGGTCGTGGGGGAAGGGGCCTGCCTACACAGGAGGAGAGCGCCAATAATTTGTCAAATATAATGAGCGGCTACAGGGGCGGGGGGGCGTGGGCGGCAAAAACCGCATTGTGGAGCGCCCATTATAATAACTGACACCTTGGCGCCAGAAGCAAAAGACAGCACGAGCAACTCTGTATCATTGAAAATTCACGATGGCACGGGGTGTTTTGTGTCACGGCTGCCTGAGGATGACAATTTAGGGCTTCTAATGCAAATTTGCCGAAATTGCTGCCTCAATTTCCGGCGTTGGTGGATTCCGTTGATTAACCGATTGTCCATGGAACGCGCGCGGGCATCATGGGCACCCGAATATTGAACGGCATTGGCCATGTGTTGCCTTTTGATGAAAAGCATAAGTATACAAACAATAGTGTATGCGTGCATGATTGGAGGCAACGAACACTAACCTTGAGAAGCGAAGGGAAGCAACCTTGGTTCGAATCGACCGAGTCGAGAGTGAGAAACATGTGCTCGCGACATGAACATTGTCAGATAAGCACGAGGGGAGATTTGAAGGGGCGGCGCAGAAGACATATGTGAGGTGTGTTTCCAAGCCAATTGACGAGGGTAGAGAGGTGGGATGTCACCTCAGAACTTGAAATCGGAAGGCCGCGGTGACCCAAGTGACCAGGGTCCCGTAGCGCCGGGTCTGCCGCCGGCTGCTGTTCTCCACGATGTCGACCTTTGGTGGCATACGCCACTCTCCCTCCACTTTTACCTCGTCGCCAGCATCAACCACCCTATTCCGTAGGCTCATTTGGGAAGGAACAGTCCCACTGGAGATACGCGTGGACTCAAAAGAGCTCCCTGCCAACAGTAATCGGGGTCTCGAGTGCTATTTCATCCAAGCACCGCGTGTATCTTATCTTCCTCTCCTGGTACCCGAAATCAAGCGTTTTCTTCAAGATGTTGTATTTGATGATGAGGCGGCGCGCTTGATGAAGGAAGAAGAATGGTGGTTCGAAAGTGAAGAAGGTCATTTGCTGAAATGGTAGTTATCCTCAAACCAGTACCCCGTGCCTCCATTTCCTGACTGAGGGACGCAGGCACTGGCCCATTGGGCTCATTTACGACAATCATACCACCTTGACTACATCGCGTTCAGGGGCTTCTGGTTCTTCCCGTGCCCAGGCCGTGCCTTTGCGCCTCACCCTTCACCTGGCTACTCCGCCAAACGATAAACTTCAACTATCCCCCAGTGCCGAGGCATGCAAGCAGGCCTTTATGGGCCAATTGAAGGAAGCCGATTTTCTCCGTTGGGGCAACACGAAACGTATGACTGGTCTTCGCAAGGCTGAGCAGGACGGGATGTGGGAGGGCATCAAAGAACGTTCGTCCATTTTGGTTTTCCGTTTCCTCCCCCCCCCCCACTCTTTCCCAAACTTGCCAAAGCCGAACGTGGGTCAGCTGAGCGGGAGGCTCTGCAGATAACTTTGATGACTACTGGCGCGTAGCTTCCAAGATCACGCCGACTACTCTGCCAGCGCGACCGGGTTCTCCGCCTGCTACGCAAACGTCGATGCATACCCGTCCCCCGTCCGCGGATCCGCAAAGCGCGCCGGATAGAGAGGGCGCGTACAACGTACGCAGTGTGCCAATCAGACTGTATCTACCCGAAGGGCCCGTACTTCAAGATCTTGCGCCTCCAGTTCTCGAAGATGGTGGGTGCCTACTGCCCCGTTATAGGTGGCACTTTATGGCCGCCTTTCCCCCCAAACCCCACTCCCTCCAGTGACATCTCTTCCATGCCTCCAGGCCGCGCATTCCGCGGACCTTTTTTTTTTGGTACCTGCTGACGATCCGATGCCCTCACAGGTACTCCCAATACCCTCGCGGATCTGCTCTCTCTGCATTTACCACTTCTTTTTCCTGCCCCGGGCCCTGGTGCGGGTCCGACGCTCGCATACGCGCTGCTTCAGGGGGTGATCACGCCTGCAGAAGCAGAGATAGCTTGGTTGGGAGCCTGTATGTCAGGGGCTGATGGTTGGGTAAACATTTGCATTGGGCTTGGCCGCAACCGATAGATGGCCCCGCGGCGACACATGTTGTGTGAAAGGGGAGGGGAGAATTTCCTCCGTTATTTCGGGTACGCGTTCATAAAACATGTGATGTGCGAACACATATGCTTCATCCGTCATCCGTCCCACATTCATTCGTTGTGTGTCGTCGACATGGTGACTCACAATAATGCAAATGTGTGCGGGCTTGTTTGCCTGATGGCAGAGAGGGCTGACGCCAACCCTCGCTCAAATTTGTTCCGTCGACAGCCGAGATTGTTCGTTGATAAAAATATGACAAATTTTCCGGTTCCTAGATTCTTCTTACACGCGGTTCGTGCCAAAAATAGATGATGTTAACGCGGAAGCTGTGATGTATTCTGTGGCAGTATCAGTGGCACCGCAGCATCCGCTTGGTGGTGGTGGCATGCCATGATGCCATGACATGACATGCCATCACTGCGCAGTTTCACGTCACGTATGTGTGTGTGGAGTATAGGTGGATGCCAACTCGCGTTTTGTTTCCAGGGTCCCTGGGTCCTGCCACTCGGTCATCCATCCCTGCTGCAGTTCAAATCTAAATCAAATCCAAAAAGGAAATTGTTGAAACGAATCTCGCCACCTTGGACGCCCCCCTCTGACAAAAAGCCATTAAGTTGACGCTCTCTCTTTGACTAACCCGAGACGAACGACTGGGACCTTCATTCATTCATTCGTTCATTCATTCGATCATCGTCCGCGGGCGCATTTGCGAGAGTATAAACATACGAGGCACGGACCCGCGCGTCTCCACTACCACCGCTATATAGGACTTCCTAGATCTGGGGCGCAATTGATGCGAATGCAAGTTTGATCGTACAAAAAAAAAAGACAACCATGTTGTATATATATATATATATCTATTTTGCTATATATAAGTAGTCTGATCTAAAATAGAGCGAGGATACAATACATCGGGCCGTGTCGGAAAGGGTAGTAGGGATGGAAGAGAGAGGAGGAGAACAGATGCGATGCGATAATAGAATCGGCGCGGCGTAGAACGGCCCGAGTGATGGAGAGAGGCGGTGAGGAGCTTCTCGGTAGAGTATTATTATGCCACGCGGATGTGGTTGGTTGGCACTCATCATGCGGGCGAAACTGGCAGTGCACAAACAAGGTCGGAACGAGTCCCAGTCGACCGTCCTTGTCCAAGTAGAAGAGTAAATTGGTCTTCAAGCGCGAGAGGCAGCGATTTGCTGGAGCTGCACCACAGAGGACCAGGTAGAGCGGAGCACCGTACGCTCGCGCTCACTAGAGGCTTGGCTAACAACGTCATTTCCGAGTCCCAGGCTCATCGCGAGTTTGGTGGCCATCTGACCGCGCCCCATCGTGAGAAAAATGGCTCACAAGGCACCAACAAACCGCAGACGCACCTGACTGTACTCGGTGGGGCCGGCCATGCGCCCGGCTTTATAGTCAGACCAAGCAAGGACGATGACCGCGTGAAGAACCTCAATGTAGTTAACATGGGGACTGTCGTGGAGGAGGCGCTGTGTGTGTGCGGATAACATAACCCTCGGTCAGGAAAATGAGAGTTCCGAGAGTACGGATAGGGCACCCACCTTTGCCACATCTCCGTAGGCATTCGACACCGCGCTGGCACCACGCACAAGCACGTCGGAAGACTGCGAGTACCTTGCGGCAAGAGAGGCTATACTGTTCGCCAACAGCGGGGACAAGGTACCGTTGAACATGCGACGGGTGACATCGTCGTATTGAAGGAAGGGAAAATTTCGGGCGAAGCAATCAAAGAACACCTGGACGAGGTGCACGAGCATTGTTGGGTGGGGCATGGTGCCATGACGAGAATCAAATAATGGAGGTGCCTGACTCGCAGCGGCACGATCACGTTGTGCACCCGGTGGATCTTGGATGGCGTAATGAGAATAATCGCCGCGGGAGGTGCCGTTGCCAAGTTGAGGTACGGGCGATGCGTAGGAGGGTTGCCTGAACATAAAGTAAAAATTGATTGAGAGGGTCAGTCATCTGAGGTCATATGAATCGGGAGGTGTAGCCGACCTCTCGTAATGAAGTCTCGCAGGTTCAACTAGCGGAGATGAGAACCATTGGTCTGGATTAGATTGCGGAGAAGAGGAGAGGCTGTACGAGGGCGAACTGGAGGCATAACGTGATGGATGACCATGATCAGATGACGACTGCGTGCCCGAGTACCAGCCCGAGGCATCGACAGAGTCACCGCGTGTGGGTGGAGGGATCGCAGAGGGCTCAGTGCTTTGTGATGATGACGAACGCCGGCTGTGCGCGGGACTGGATCCAGCGCTTGCACCAGTGACAATACGGCTTCGTTCGGCAAAGTACCGCTCGCGATCACGAAACTGACAGGTAGTATTACCGGCCTCGCAGGCTTCACAACGGGGCTGGGACTTGATCTGGACACACTTGATTTTCTTCAGACGACTGGGGGGAAGAGAGAAGGATGAGATATTCGAGGGAGAGGGACATGCGATGCAAGCGACGCACCAATTGTCGCATGAAGTGACCAGCCGGGGACGTTTCTTGTGTGTCTGTGAGAGCTGCGGGGCTTCGAGCACAAAGCGTAAACCGTCCATGGGGGTTGTGAGGCTAAAGGAGAAGATGATGGGTGGGGATACAGGGAGGAGGCGCGGACGTATATTTGGAAACGCATGGGGAGAGCGTATTTAAGCGTCTGTGCGATGATATTGGTCAAAGGAAGAGTCGAGGTGACGGTCGATACCCTGTAGTACGGAAGATTGCCGGAGAGGGCTGAGAGCTCGAAATACAATTTCAAACCAACGACCGTTGGACGGTTCGAGCTATCTGGGCGGTGCCTTGCGAAGATCCGAACTCACCGGGTCTAGCTGAAGCACACAATCGTTGGCTCTCTTCTCGGTCGGGTTCACTGATTGATGACTCATTGCTTAGATGTGGGGAAAAAATATAATTCCAAACAGACGCCCGCCCGATAATCATCTCCAGCATCCTTTCCCGGTAGTCTGGTCCAAGAGGCCCTCCCTGATCCTCTCTCATTCTCCGCGGGTATCTCACCTCCTTCCCGACGTCAATCGCCACCTTCGAACTTGGTCCGTGGCACCGTCCATTCATTCCTCAGTCGGCCTTCTGCCTATCGTGCCCGTGACCACAACAGGGGCGCCTCCTTCCCGTCCCGCCGAGCGCGCCAGCGGCTAAATCAGGTCCGTGTTCCCCGTTCCCTCCGTTACGCCCTACTCGCACTGCCCCCCTTGGAATTTTCGAATAGACTGCACAGATTCTAGGTTTGTCAACTCCCTTCTTTGTAACTTTCAATGTTCAGATCCAATAATTGTCGTATATGTGTATACCTCTCCATGTAAAAAAAAATAAAAATACACACATACTCGAAAAATTATAATTGTCATATTTGTCGGCGTGATGTGTCCGCCGACTGCACGCGGGCGTTTCATGTCTGACTAGCTTTTGGTGCTACTACAACTCCCCCCCCTTACCATCCCAGGGCGACGCACTATACTGTGTACGCGGCGGCGTAGGTGGCTTGACGCTGGACGCTCGGGTTGATCGGCACTCGTCTGGCTCCGCGTACTGGTTGGTTACGCAACGCCGGGCGTGGGACGTGAGTATCAAGTAATACAATGTTCTACGTATCCCTCTCAACTCAATACGCATTGCTTTTTGGTCGATCGCCGCGCCCAGGAAAGGCAACACAGACTTCTCGGATAATTTAAAGCACTGGAGAGCGTGATGGCTTTCTGACTAGTCTCATCTGGATGGAACCCATGATGTGGAACCATCGTGATGCCTTTCCTTGGTTTAGGGCTGTGCGACCGACCGACCGACGTAACGGATAAATATCATATATCGTCACGGTGTGTCGCATCAAATAATATATCTGTTTTGTCATTTTACTACCGCGAACACATGTGCGTCTACATGGCCACACTAAAACCCGCCAACGAATAGCAATACAAATAGTGCGACACAATGCACCGTATCACTGGAACGGTGTGCATATGCCGTGCGCCGCAGTATACTGTGGGGCGCATGTCCTATCTGATCCGTATACATTTAGCCTTACTACTGCTGTAGTACGTGATAAGCTGCGATGTTCGCATCCAGGGCTGTGTATAGATCTCGCTCGAGGCCGCCAACGATCACGTTGCGTTGATTCCACATTCATTCAACATTGCGAGGGGAAGAACAACACACGATCCTGGCCTTTGGCTAGTCGTTTTTTTTTACTTGGAGATACAGAGAAGAAACATTGAATAATATAGTAATCATCAAGAGGGTCATCACCAAGACAAGACACCGCGTCAGCGATCCTGCGAGCCGGTGTACATGTCACTGTCAATATCGCTACTGTCCACATCCGAGTCGAAAATATAATGTCCCTCAGCCTGCGTGTCCTCACTTGCCGGCAGAAGTGGTTCGAACTGCATTGTTAAGCGTCAGAAGTCCATCCATAAGCTAACGCACGGTGGGTTGACACCGAGGACGTACCGATTCAGCGCCACCCTCGGCGTGGCCAACTGAGGTTCGACCGTACCCATCGTGAAGGGCAATGCTTCCGCGAATGGGTCCCATGTCATCGATTGGTCGTCCGTGGGGATCGAGGGGTATATCGGAGTCTAATCTTTTACGATAATTGTGGTGCGTATATAAACCAATTCCTGTAGACACGAGGCACTATCAGAAAATACGGAGAGGCACGGAACTGCACCCAAACCCGTGGGCCCAACTCAATGGTGCGTAGACTCACCACAAACTGTTACTGCAACACCCGTGATGTTAAGGGGAGTAAGTTCGTCGCCAAAGAGTAAGGCCGAGGTGCTGATAGTGGCAACTTCCTTGGCGATCCCCGCGATCGACATCGGCACTACGCCCACACGCTGTATTATACTAGCCATGCACAATGCTCACTATGGGACCGACTAACGCAAATCAGAATTAGGACAAAGACACGTACTAGTACTCAGTGAGAACCATGGAGAATGCGATAAACCCAGGAAAGATAAGTAGTCCAACGGTCTGTAGGATAGCACCTGGGCCGTCTAAGAAGCGGGAGCCCGGCAATTCTCTCCAATTCTCGAAGGTGATACTGGCGATAGCCATGGTAAGACCCATGAGAGGTGCCAGCCAGAAGATGGTTGCCACGGGGTGGTTCATTCCGGAACGTCTGTCGCGCAAGAGCATTTGAGTGAGGGACCATCGTAGGCCCCCGAAGGCGCTAGCTGAGAGAACGACAATAAAACCACCCAGGACAAAATGCGTCTCCGTGGCTACCATAAGAAGTACGCCCGCAGAGATGAGCAGGATGACGCCGACCAGTCGGAGGGAGAAAGTCTCTAGGTGGAAGGAGAAAGCAAAGGCCAAGACAAACACAAGAGAGGATGACTTGCACATGGCTGTAACGATGGAATTGGGGGCTTGTCAGCACCACCGATAAGGATGGCATGTATTCGAGTACATGCACTCAAAGAAATGCTTACTGTAAAAGGAAAGAGTGATCATTTTAAGTGATAGGTTCGATAGGCCGATGTCGAGGCCGCTGCTGACAGCCGCTGGAACGGCTTTCCTTCTGAAAGCGACGAAGATGTGAGCATGAAGCTAACAGGCAGAACATTCTCGATATTAAATGTCGTAATGGCGCAGTACGTCAGGCGCGCGCGCGAAGATATCGGGATGCGGAGAATGAGGGATACAAATACACGCGAAGAAGTTAAAACACCGAGAAATGAAGGGACAGATGCTCACAGGTAGTCTCGCTTCGATGGATCATATTCTGGACGGAACCTGCGTGGCGAGACAAATCGCAAAAGGGACGCCAAGGACGCCTGAACGAACATGTGTAGCATAGTGACGAAGAGTGGAAGAGGGAATCCGAAATGCTCCGGTGCGAACATCCACTTGTTATACAAGGACAACAATAGAGCGAAAGTGAACCTATATTATGGTATATAATTGGAGGTTAGTGGTAGACTGATCGTGGATCTTGGACGCACCATGACGCTATGAAGAGTGCATTGATGAATGCGTCACGAAACCAAATACGTTTTTTCTCCTCTATTGTTGCGAAGTGCACATCCTCGGGTCCGGGGTACACAACGCCACTATCATCTTGTACGCCGTCGTGGGTCATATGTGTCGAGTTTGTGATTAATGGGATTTCAAGGACATGGCCCTTGATTGGCATGCCCGCAGGGAATGGAACGATGCGGCTAGTTACTAACCTGCGCTTCCGATGGCCCGATACGGCCCGGCATGGTCATGACTCTTGGTCACAGATTCTCATATCCTACCATGTGTACGTTTTCGGTGTTCCGTTCCCTAGTGTAGTAAGCCTGCTGATGAAGTAACGAGGTCCAAGACAAGAACCGGCCATAGACTCACAAGAGGGTCACAGCCTGATCAAAAAGTCTGGATACCGTATGGCATGGGAGAAGTTACTGGTTATGGCATGAGTACGAAAGGAGAAGGGGAAGTCCTGAAAAGCTTAAGCCTACCAAAGGGAGTCGGATTGACCCATCGGGTGAATATGTCTCGCACTCTGGGCGACTTGCAAAGACTCGAGACCGGAAAAGAGCGGAGCCAAGAGTCCGTGACTTGCGAGACTGGTCATGCAAGCCCGAGCCCGGAGCCCGAGCATGCTACATTGATAATGATGACGACATGCGGCTGCCCGGCTCATGTAGTCAGTATTGTCTGTTTGTTTAATTTATCAACCTTGTGTATCAACGACCATTTGATCGCTGAGCAATGTTGCAGTCCCGTCATGATGTTGATGACACTGACGGGCGTTCTGGAGCAGTCCGTAGACTTTCAAATGTGCCATGGACACCCACGAACCACCCAGGGCGTTTCGAGCGTCTCAGGGTCGGTCGAACAAATTGATGTAGCAATCCCACACAAGTTACCTGTTGTTGATAAAGCATCAGGCCCCTTCCCAAAGGCCGATCTGACGCCAAGGGCTCAGATCCGAGTTTGTTATGTGGCTGTAAGGCACTTGAAAGCAATATACACATGTCGCATGAGGTCGTTCTGGGGTGATGATATCACTACGCCCTGCGATACATCTCGTCCTGGCGCTCGGCGGGTGAAAATGAGCGGGGGCCACGTGGACACCCGGAGAGACGCGTCGCGCCCCCCGGCAGCTCGCAGCGTCTACCGCCAACTCAACTTGGCCCCGTTCTGACTCGAATTCACTTTGTCCAAGCTTCCCAGAATGTCCGGCGACGACGATTCTAGTGGCTGGCAGCTGACAGAGTCTGATCCTGGCGTCTTTACGTGCGTTCTGGCGCTGGCTCGACATGTTTCACTCGCTGATGACTGACCCTGTAACTGTGCCGCAGCGAGCTTCTCAAATCGCTTGGTGTACCGCTCATCGTCGATGACCTTTATTCGCTCGACCAGGCCTCCCTGGCGCCTCTCCAACCTCTACGTGCTCTCATCTTTCTTTTCAAGTGGCTCCCAGGCACGGGCGAACCAGAATCCACAGGCGGCGCATACGACGTCGCCTTCCCAGGCTTCTTCGCAAATCAGGTCGTCCAAAATGCATGTGCCACCCTCGCTGTGCTCAACGCCCTCGGAAATATCCCAGACTTGACTACGGGCCCTGAACTTCAGGAATTGCTGTCCTTTACCACGGGTATGGACCCGCAGATGCGCGGGCTTGCAGTTACGAGCGCAGATTGGCTACGTGCTGCACATAATGCCCTATCGCCTCCATCCGCCATCTCTCTCGATGGCCTAGACCTCCCCAAGACGACCGAGGATGCTTATCACTTTATCGTGTATCTTCCCGTACTTGGCTCGGTATACGAACTCGATGGGCTCAAGCAGTCGCCAATTACCCATGGTCCTTACGAAGAGGATGGTGAAGGTTGGGTCGCACGAGCACGGTATGTCACCCCCTTTCTTTCCATGGTTGTATGAACTCTAACTGCTGTCAGAGCTGTAATTGAAGCGCGTATAGCTACTTATCCCGCGGGATCGGTTCGTATTTTTCATCAACGTTCGCGCCCATAAAATGATTCGGCGTTTAGCTGGAATTCAGTCTGCTCGCACTGCACGATGATCCCTTCCCGACTCTAGAGACCGGGCTCGCAGACGCTCAGGCGTCTGGAGATGGCGCCCGAGAGGCTGAGCTAGCACAACGCCTGGCTGATGAGCATACAAAACGTGAACGATGGGCTGTGTGTTTTTTTCCCTCGATTTACCGCTTTTTCATGTCCTATGACCTCCTCTAGTTCGAGAATAGCCTTCGCCGTCACAACTACGTGGGAATGATTCACTCGTTGGCCCTAGCGCTTGCCAAGGCTGGGCGATTAGACGCCGCAGCTGATGGTGCTCGAACTGTCATGAAGAAACGCATCGAAGAGCGCCGGAAAAAGAGGCAGCCGATGGATGAGGACTAATGCACGCCCGTTCTTCGTCCAGAGGTGCCCAAAACCCATGATCATTGATAGCCGAACTAATTCCCCGTCATCAGGTCCTGTAGGGGTAATCTTGTGTTATGTGAGAGTATGGAATACGAGCTTATCTCTCAGAATTCTGATATGGCATTGGCTTGTGAACGTGCGCGATCTTCTCTCATCGACCCACTCTTAACTCCCTCCGCGGCTGCTCCCCTTCGCGTGAGGATCAACGGGCGCTTCGACTCTCTTTTATGCCAGGGACCGGGGATTCTGATGACGGATGTTCTATTTCCGGATATTCTATTCTGGGAACTGCGAGACGTGGTACAAGGAACCTTTTTCGGTGATTTTAGAAACAGCCCGGTGCTTATGGTCCCGGATTACTTGGATGCGTCGATTGGAAAACTGCAATTTCGTCCGACATGTCGCAGCCGTCACCAACGACTCTTGCGAATGTGCGTCGACGTTTCTGTTGAGAACTCCGTGTTTCCTCACCGACCCTTCAGGCTTCAGCCATGGAAATGGTTTCCCGTGCAAGGACATCACGCACAGGGACAGAATCTCGTTGCTGCTGCCAAGGGAAGCGTTTCGTCGACTAACCAATATAGCCTTTCAGAGGACATTTCAATACAGGGCCCCCCTTCGCAAAGCATGCCTGAGGTGTGGAACCAGGGTCGTTGGAAAACTTTCAGCGACATGCTGACAATTCAGTAAGCAGCAACTTACCTACCATGTTGTCTAGCATCACGCAACGCGCCTGCCACGGCGCTTGATTAGCTGGCTAAATAATTTTCGCGTTCAGATGTTCCCATCCGTGATAACAGGAAGCAACGGCTGCTTGGTAGATCAAGTAACGCGTGCACATATGACACTTTGATGCGGATGATAGAGTTCTTCGGGGTCTACTAAATGGCCCAGATCAGCGACTCTGGTTGCAAAAGGATACATCCGTTAGTACTGTCGGTCACATGAACTGCATGGAAGCCATTATCGAACAGTCCATGCTGATGTATCCCAGCCCAACGCTTCTATTTGGCACTACAAGTTCTTTTATTGACCCTCCGGCCCTTCCAGCCCATCCAGCAATACAATGGTTGATCAAGGGCAGGCGACGAGGCCGCCGCTGAAGGTGACCTGCGGCCCTGTACATATTCATGCCCTCAAATCAAACGCAACACCACTGTCTTGGAGCCTTCCAAACATAAAAGATAGTCGTTTCACTCTCTAGCAGCCGGCTTCGCCAACGCGACCAAACCATCCATCATTGACGACTACCTCACCCGTCAAACGCCGAATAACAAGAAGTTGGCGTCCTTTTATTTTTATAATCCACCAATCCATAATTAGTGATTTGAGGGCATTCACGGGGCTTTCGCATTCGCCGTTATTTGTCCCTGACAAACCATACCGGCCCATGCCCACGGTCGTCGGTGATCGTCGTGATGGCTTACTATAATCAGGACGTGTACAGGTATGTGTGCCTCATTCCGCTGGCTGTTACAAAACGGCAGCCTCCACATACGAAGGTAGTCGCGCCCTTGCATGATGATAACTGATCATCGATCATTCCTTGATGTGCACTGATACGAGAACGTACGGTGTACCGGTACGTAGAAGATCGAAAAATGGACATGCCTCAGCATGCCCCGATGGGCGTGGGCGCCGCCATTCCGATTCGTAAACTCTGTACCTTGCCAACGCGACAACCACGTCGGACTAGTCCCTGACAGCGTGAATTAAGCCTACGGATCATTTGGGAAGCCAAATCGACAGTCAAACAGTCGCAAGATTGTTTGGGAGGTAGGCTGTCCACTTTGTAATCAATTAACCGTATGACAACCCCCCCTGTTATTATTTGTATTTGATTTTATTCTTATTCCAGTGTGCTGCGGTTTTTTTAATACAGTAAATCCTGAAACCAGATTTGTCGGGTCAGATTTCTTTATAGCAGAACTTGATCTTGATTTGGTAAAGTGCGTCCTCACAGCACAGTAAAGAGGTAAGGTTGAAAAAGTAGTGAGTTGACTTTTGATTGTGCCTCGGCAAAATCTGCCAGAATGAAACAAGTGCAACTCGCACTTGTATCACGCGTTACGCCTGTGGTAATCTCTCACGGCGCAGTTGGGCACCCACTCCTCAGGAACGGCCAAACCACAATTGGCGTTTCAAAACCTTTTTTTTTTTGTAGCGGCTACCCTCCTTCCATTGCTGGCCGAGCATGTATCAGTATCAGTGCGTCGTTGTGCTCATCATTCATCATCAGATCGGTTTGGTACGGAAACCTGTCAAACGCTAGCCAGAGGCGGGAGGAGACCATATTCAACCCAGAGGAATAGAATTGCGCTCCATACTCGTGTCTCATGCTCTGGTAGATGGCGCTGATAGCGCGCTGATGAACAAGTACTGATGCCCCGTCTTTCGTTGCTTCGGTTACCTGCCTAGTGAGAGATCAACAAGTCATGTGACACATACACTCTACTATTCGGATCCAGAGGAGACAGAGACAACCGCTACAAGTTTCATATATACAAACTGTACATAGTACAAACCAGATATACATGCAAGAAATTAAATAAAAGTCAAGTACAATGCGATGCTCATCGTAGATAAGTCGTAGTAGAATCGAACAGCGGAAAGTATCGAAGCACATTCGTCCGGATCCCAGGTAAGCCCTCCTCGGCCTCTCCCAGTATTTGAATTGCACTGCACAGCTGGACCTTACTATAGACGCACTCCGTAATACGCTCGTGCAGGGTCTATCGGGCTGGACGGCTCAGGTAAGAAGTACATATCAATGTAATCTGTCGGCATAGGTGATAGCGCGCGGGGTATGCGGTGATGCGATTGGTCCGCGATGTCGTAATCAGAGTCGGGACTACGCACTCGCCTGATAACAGACTCGTCGATGGGGGGGAGCACAGGATCCGCGAGTGGATTACGTGGGTCGGCGGTCTCGATAATAGAGGAGGGGAGAGCGTCTCTTCTCTTCTCTACATCATCAGACCTAGGCTCCGGGCTCACGGTCCCACCGTAATAACGATCAAAATCGCTAGAGGCTACTGCTGTGGAGGAGAGAAGGACCTTGGGACGGGAGATTGTGGATCGAGGAAGCACAGAGTTCTGGGGTAGGATGCGGCCCGTGCAAGCAAAGAGGATCACATGGACAAGGCCTTAAGTTCGCCTGTTAGCATATTCAAATTATTTTAGGTAATTTGACTTACCACCTAAAAGGTAGGTAAAGTCACTGAGAGCAGAGAATCAGGTATGAAGTCTCGTCAACACGACAAATCGTACCTGAAGACACTGAAACCGAAAGAAACGTCGTGGCCTGCCCATGCGAGGAAGCGACAGAGGGTAAGGGGAACGATCATAATCGAATATGCAATCTACGAGACTCATATCAGCCAGTTTAGATAATTGTTGAACCGAATACATACCGGAAATAATAACATCTGACGAGCTAATCTGTGCTCGTACCTCTCGTTCAAGGTGCGTTCCTTATCGGCCAAATTTATGGACGAGAAAGCCCTCTTACGAACAATCCCGCGCAGCTTCAAGAATACAAACGAGTACAGTATAAATGCAAGAATTGCGGAGACGAGTGCCTATAAAATCTTCAGGGAAACCAGGTAAAAGAATGGCTGAAACTCACGACCATGTAATCTAGACTGAGGGACGCGATAAATCATTATCTAAGAGTTTCGTGGTATAGAATACGTACACGATGCGCTCCACCGTATAGTTTGCAGCAATCCAACACCAATCACCCACAATGCCATCTGAAATGTGGTCATTAAATCTGTAAGAATTCGCAGATTGAACGATTTCTCACAGAATGGACCGTGTTCGTTAGTCCCGACTGTTGCCGGCCCACCAATAACAATCGCACCAATGAGAGACCATTGAGCAACCAAAACAATCCACCTCTCATAATGCTTGGTATCCAGGCGGAGGAAGAGAGCTGAGAATGTTCGCATCGCAATGACCTGCAATAAGTTGAATACAACCCAAGTTGTACCGAGATCAAATCATGAACCATACCAAAGACCTGAAATCATTCTGTCAAAGAGCTTCCTGACACGTACAGAACGACTCACCAGAGAGCAATGCCGACATCCGATATGTGCGTGAGGACACCTAGAGTGTGTGTTGGCGAGCTCTACGTGAATAGTTTACTATGAGTACCTTGAGCCGTACACAACGAGCCGTATACGACAGCCCCTTCGCGCACCCACGCCGAGCTCATGATTGAACTTATGGCTGGAAAAAGATGAGAGAATGTTAGCAGCGGTATCAAATCTCCACTCTATTCTATAAGCAGTAAACACCCCAAAAGTTCACGGCACATGTACCACGAACAGTAAGACGTACAGGACACATGCTGTGACAGTGCGTACAAACTGGGACTCACATTGAAGGATGTCACTGAGGAGTAGCGAGACAAAATAGAAAGCGACATGCGTCCGCACGAACATGTTTGGGTTCTTGATTGTACGCGTATTGAATGCAGATATCTTGAGAAACGTTAGGTTTGGGGAGATAAAGATACAGACTTGGAACGCACAGCAATCACAGCCAACAGCCCGACAGTCGCAACCAAGGAAATACAAGATGCAACGATGAATGCCTGTGGTGATGAGTACAGAAATTCGAATCTGAAAAGGGACATTCGCGTACGGTGACCGCCTTGGACTGCGGCTTTGAGTATGTATCAATAAGAGTAAAAAGCGTGTCATCGTCCAAAACAAACGAAACGGTATCAGAATCGTTCGACTGATCGTAGCCGTAAAGAGCGTCCGACATGTCGCCAGTCACTGCCAGCCTGCCAGTGAGCGGCCCTCTTGGAGGAAATATATATACAGCTAAACAATGAAAAGGGCAGGTTCGGGGCTGACGACAAAGTTATCGAAGCTGAGGACCAGCCTCGGGAGAACGAATGGTGATGGTACAGAGGAAGAACGTGGTGGCAGGGAGTACGAGCCTGGGTTTGGATGATCGTTGGCATCATGATACTGTATACTCATGATTACTGGGTTCCTAAACACCGTCGGGATGTGGGAAATCAATAATGAGTAAGGCACACTTGGAGGATTGATTACCATCTTGATGGGAGGCATGGCAATCGAGTATTGATAAGAACGATAATATGGCAGATAGGTGATTACATAAACATAACGAGTGTGTCGCTTCTCATCGCCCTTCTCACCCACTGCCACTAACCTAGGATTGGGGGATAAACGAACCAGCCTGAGGGTGGAGCACGCAAATCAGCTTCCCGCGCTAGTAGGATCACCCTTACACCATAAAAGGATCATTTGGGCCGAGGAGAAAAACGCAACGATGTAACTGTGGTGAGACTTTCGATTGCGTACACCTGTACTTGAAGGGACCCTATCTGTGTTTTATTTCATACAGGGCAATCGCCATGGACACACTCTTGAACATGTTGATGCCTCTTTTCGCTGGTATGTACTTGCAGTTGATTGCATCAGTCATGCTCATGATGAGTTCCATGGGAATTTTCACATTACGCACAGCTTTGTTGACGTGAAGCACCAGGTCACTCTTAACCTCCAGAGTTCTTGATATTGTAGCCCGAGTCATAATAAACAAAACCTTTGTCTTCAGATGTACTACATCCTAGGTTCAAGTCTGATCAAAGGTTAGGAAGCGAAAGAGTCGTAATTGATATACAATAGATCAATATCAGATAAGTTGATACACCATAAGACCCAGAAAGGGGGATATTAAATGAAATAATTTTAGACAGCCGCCGGAAATGCATCAAGTTTGATGATGTAGTCACTGGCTCCTGGCCTTGAAACTATGTAGCTCAATGGCGGACTCGCCGTCGGGCTTTATTGAGCTGTGCAGCGATGCGGATAGATAGGTTGACTCGCTGTAGTACCCCGTAGCTTCTCGCTCGCATGAGTGTATGTGAATCAACAAGCGACGACAGGCTAGCGTGACGACGGCCCAGGAAAAGCTGCTCAGGCCTCAGCTCGCGTGAAGGTTGAGGTAGGGATATTGGCACATACTATACCGGGAAAGCGACGAGCCCTGGTTCAATCCCGATGGCGAATATCATGTTCAGCGTGCGGATAAATGTAACCAACTAGGCTGCAATGAGCATGCGCAGCAGATGACACGATGCCGTCTTCTACTCACGAGAAAGAACATTATGCCATCGCGGTATAGAATTCGTGTCAAGGGTGTATTGTGGTCCCGTGGTTGCGAAAGAGCACCATATATTGTAAAAGCAACCATTATTATATCAAAGGCCAGCTGAACGTCGTTTGAGTCTGAGGAGAAAAGAAACGGCGTCCAAGGACTACCTACTGGAGTAACCCAAAGGACGATAAGTGACGTGGTCGACTTCGTCAAATAGCAAACATCGACGATCGTATTATATCTGACGGCGGCTAAGAAAAATGTTGTTAGGCTACAGAATCGGATTGGGGAGGGGAGTGGCTTACGTGCGAGAATAACGACGGATGCGAGCGTACAGCCCATAGTCGTAAGAAACACGATAAGCATGGCAGTGCTAAGTCCAAGCACAACCCGCTAGAATTGTGTGGTGAGCTCTCTCTCGCCAACTTGAGAACCTCATCATAGACGCACAGGGGATCTATTCCACACAATGATAATTCGCAAAAACCCAAGCACATTGGCCACGGAAGTCGAGAATATAGCATAACAAGTTACCGTGATGATCAACTTCTGGCATCTTTGTCTCCGTTAGACCCGAGTATACGTGTGAATCTACGCTGGCAAAAGCTCACCTCTACATGCAGTCAGCATCTCAGCAGTGTAAGCTGACGAGATACTCACTTGGTCATCATACGAAATGATAGAAAATCCCGACATTTCTAAAGGTCTGGGATTGAGCAACGTGGAAACAAGTACGCGGAAAGGCAATGCACCCACCGTTGGCGACTGCAATAAGACACACCTCCACCAAATACTGATTTGTCAAGAAAACCCACTTCAGAAGCGAGCGAGGAGCAGTCCAAACCAAGTCAATCTCGTCGCCGAAAGTCAAGGCATGATCGTAGAGCAACGCGACAAGCCCAGTAGCTTTATCGAGCGACAGGAATCAGGAATGACAGTATTCTGCATTTGGAGAGGATAGCGGCATACCGCTCAAGTATCGTGCGGCGGTAGTAATGCGCACTCCGCGAATGACAGCCTGTACCAGAGCAGGTGGAAGTTGCATCACGAAGCGTGGAAGCGACATAATCAAGGAGCAGTACTAGTGCCACACGCGCTAGACTTATAAAAAGATGAGGAGTGACACAGGGATGGCTGTCGAGGGTAGGCATTTTGAGCGAAAAACAGCTATGCGAGATGCTAAACGATAATGAGACCCGAGGAAATCACGACTAACGTGGCACTCCGCATCGGCAAAACCTCTATAATTAGTGTATTGTTAGCTGCTAGCAACCGCGAGAGTTAGTCGGATCAATGATTTGTCGATAGTCCTGTGACATGGTCACGGTCAAGCGACTTTGAACTCCGCTTGACTTAATCGACCCACTCCGCCGCCGTCTCTCTGACTGCCATCACCTCATACTGGTGCGTGCACTTCGGTCTCATATCAATTCTAACTGTTAGCACAGAACCGGCGACCTGAGACGATCAATTACACTACATAAATGAGCAGGTCTAGGAATGTTATTAGGCTAAGGAATGACTAATGCATGATAAAACATGCACGCCAGCGTATGCAACCACCCGTTACTCGATCTGTAAATCCACGCGTGTGCTCTCATTTCGACATGCCAACCCTGGAAACCACATCAACCACAACCACCACAATAATGCCACATATCTGCAACCAGCCCCCCTGCTCATTACCATTGACTGAGCTAGGGCTTTGCGCCGTAACCGTATTACTACAGGTCCCATACGGTACCGAAAGTGACCAAATTGATATTTAGTGTCGTCATTACGGGGCCGCAGACATGGAGGTTTGATGATCTCAAGATTGCCCATAATCATCCGGGGGTGCCTGTTGCCTTGGGGGAAAGACGCTAGATATGTTTTCAAGCATGAACCCTTTTTCCTTGGTACCGAAATGTCCATCCTCGGGTGTTTTCAGGGCAGACAAGAGAAGTTTTCGCGCATTTTACTCGCGCAATTGTGCTACCATTATGACATCCGCGACTTGGCAAACGTGCCTCTTCGGGATTGGTCGCTGGATCATGGGGATGCCAGGGTGCACTGTTCAAGGATATAAACGTAGGTTCTTTTCTGGTTGTTCTCCCCAAATGGTAAAGTCCGTGAACATAAGTGGCATTGATTGGCACGTATACTGTACGTGATAACGACGGATTGAACTCGAGAAAGAGCAAGAGAACGAGAACGAGAACGAACAACGCGGATCGGATGTCGAGCTCGTCAACGATACCTTAAATTGCGATGGATAGATGGGGGAGATCCGTGTCGGTTGTGCCTCTACGTTCATATCGCGATGTCAGAACGTAGTCACAGTAAATTTATTGCAATTAGCAGCGCCCCACACTCATCCGAGTCTCGGGTCATCTCGGAGCCGGAGCGATACCTTGGAGACATATAAGAATCACTTTTTTTTCCGCGGCTCAACCACTCGTACTGTATGTTCACCAGATACGTCAAAACCCGCCAACCCCGCCGCTCAAGTTATCCGGTCCTTCTATCGTTTCGTGAGCGAATCGAATTTAACCGAGCTATCAAACTCCAGGAACGTACGGTAAACCTGAATACGTTTACGGCACAAACCAAACTTGAAAATCTGTCCATATACAGTACTCTTAATTTACTGTATAATACCCGATGACATTCAGAAATTAAATAGAGTACAATATACAGTATGATCTCCTCACCGCAGTCAGCGCGATAAAAGTTGCATTGTGTATCAACCTTGAGTGGTTCTCCTCGCATGTTAGGACTTACGGCACACAATGAAGGAAGAAGAAAAGTGGGAACTGAATGAAATCAAATAAAGCCGTGGAAGGTCCAAAATTTGGGTTCTGTACCCCAATGAGAACTCTCGTTATATTAGTGTATTACAAGCCTCTCCTAGCTGATACATTATTTGATGCGCCTACTTCCGTACCCGCCCTATGACCGCATCCGGAGCGTACCGTGGGATGACTTTGGGGTCATGTAGCATGTTGAACTCCTCTGTCGCATCGCGGCCCGCATAGAGCAGAATAGCTTTCTCGCCGCCCGGATGATCCGGTAAAAACTTGGTCACGTCGAGCACCTGTCCGTCAACGACGACCCAAATATCCTCCTTCTTATTGTGCGTCGCCACTTCGTCGATCGTGTAAGCCTTTTCGCCAGAACTTGATGGTGACGACGACGCAGCATTCGTGCTGGTGACCACCTCCTCCTTTGCCTTCTTCGTCTCGGGCTGTGGTGCACCTAGGTGCGTTGCAACGCCGGCTAGGCGGCCTGCGGCGCGCGCACTCACGTTGCCATAGTTTTGCAGGAGATACGCGGCTGCTGTGTCTCCAGCAACCCGCCCAAAGACGACGCAGCCCAGTAGTGAAGACCCGCCGAGTCGATTCGCACCATGCACACCACCCGCAACCTCACCCGCGGCGAATAATCCTGAGAGTGGCGCACCGCCAGGTACGAGCACGCGGGCCTCAGGGTCGATCTCGAGACCACCCATGGTGTAGTGTAACACAGGGGTCATGATTGCAACGTGAAACGCATCGTTCAGCGTCCAGTTATCATCCGAGAAGAACTTTTCGCGGCGGTAAGTAGAGGGCGAATCAAAAGATGAAATGAGAGTCACACCTTCTTCGCAAACATGTCCTTCTTGGTCTTTGCCGCCAGATTATATTCATCAAAGGTCTTCTTGAGTACAGCAGGAGAGAGGCCAAATTCGTTTGCAAGTGCCTCGCCAGAGTCGAACTTTTTCATGAGCCCACGCCCCACATAATGCTTGCAGTGCCATTCGATTTCTTTGCTCGCCTTGCCATTGAGGACAAGCCGGATCGGGAACTTGCCGTTTTCCCAGATCTTTCCAGTCACAAAGTCACGATGCTGAAGTTCGTCGACAAAGCGCTGGCCTTCATTGTCAAGAAGGAGACCACCGACTCCGCGAAGAGCTTCAGCAGCAAGGAACTTGACCTTTGCATCGGGCTCCTTAGGATCAACGAGACCAGTTGGGTGCACCTGCACCTTCTCCATATCGACGGAACTTGCGCCAGCAGTAATAGCGAGCTTATGGCCATCACCGGTAGAGTGTTCTCCGTTGGTAGTTGGTAGGTTCCAGAGTTCTGGACGGTATTTCTTTAACAATGAGTCGCTCGTGAAATCGGCCGCGTAGCCGCCGGTGGCAAGGATGACGGGCCCAAGTGCGGTGGAAGTCGTTCCACCCTGAACGTACTCAACACCGGTGATGGTTCCCGACTCGTCGCTGAGGAGTTTGATGACGCGAGCCTTTTTGAGGATCTTGACGCGATCAGGAGTAGATTGTGCGAGGTCCTCGAGACGCTCAAGTTGAGCGTAGGTGATGACCATGCCGGGGAATTGGGCATCACCTCTATGTGTGCGAGGTTGCGAATGACCACCGAGGCGAGAAACTTTGGAGAGATCGAGGGAGAACTTGTTCTGTAACCAGTTCACGGCGTCGCCTGAGCGACCAGTGAGAACGCGGATAAGGTCATCACGCGCGAGATCACGAGCCTACATCATACAATACAGGCACCTCAGCACTGGGTAGGAATCGTGATGTAGAGAACACGCACTGAATGCTTGGTATCGTCGAAAAAAATCTTTGCAGAGTCCGTGATACCGTGATTTTGCTGAGTCTCGGTGCCAGCCCCGTTGATACCTGACGTAGCTTTGGTAGAATTTCCACCCATAAAGCTGAAGGTAATGGCGGAAGGTTATAAAGGTGGTCGCAAGGGGAAAGAAAAAAGAGACGAACCCTTGCTTGTCAAGGAGGAGAACATTGGCCCCACGCTCGAGAAGAGTGTGAGCTGCAGAGAGACCAGCAAGACCGCCACCAACTACGATTACTTGTGCCATGTGAACGATATCAAACGAGAGAAGAAGACGGGAGGGGCGAGTGAGGTGGAGGGTTGACTTAAGAACCGCCCGGGCAAATAGCATGTGATAACCCCGCATTCCCGGCGCTTTCCAATCCCGACGCGGCCCAGTGGTGGCCTTCCACTACTGTCCTCAACGTCGTCTACAAGCTTTCACCCCTCAAACCCACCTGTCGTGACGTGCAGCACGTTTTATCGCTGGGAAAGTCCACATTAAAACGGCCGCTTCGGATCATTCCGAATCCAGCATGGTCTTTGCTGTAGCCCCACGTCTCTCATACGCTTCCTTCCTAGCTACGACTGCCTACAATGAGTAACAGTGTCTGGTGTGATTCTAGCCAAGATACCGCCCTCTTCAGGCGCTCGAATGACCCCGCCTGCGCCAACCGCATCCAGGCTCGCCAGCTCAGCTCCTGATCTAATCGTTCTCATTGCCCTCACAGTCCTTTTTCTACGAGAAACCCCCTTCCCTGGTTCAACAGTCTGCCGTGCTTCCAACGACCCGCGGGAGACCACGGACGTAATCCTGAAAAAGGTGCCTGTCATCGTACGTTAGGCGTTCTTTCCCTCGCACCTCGCCATTACGCTGATCACGACTTCCCCCCATCCTCCCTTTTTTTTAAATTTCTGTTGAATGTTAGGATGGTCACATCGACCTTACATGACTTGTGCGCCTGGAATTTGGCAATAATGTCCACGCTCGGTCAAGTTAACATTCTCCTGCCTGCACATGGGTCACGTCAGCGGTTTCATCTGGTGCGTTAACTCCGCTTCCCAGGTTGAGTTCCGTCTCTTTGACCATCTCTCTCAACGCGCAGGTCCATGCTCGACCGCGTCCAGGAAGTAATCCAGGCAAAGACTTTCTCAAGGCTTCGAGCATGCGCTAGGTACTCATGCTCGTGGATTCGTGCGGATTATTGAAGGCAACCAAGCCACTCAACACGAGCTCAGGTTTAGTTTTATTCCTTTTTTTTTTCTACCAGAGTGCTGAAGTCGCAGCGGCAGTCCGTTGGGCGAAGCGCTTGTCTGAAAATTCAATCGCCTCGGAGACCATGTCGACCTCTCCCACACTTCGGACGCACAGCGCTCTTCGTGCTCAACATCTTGCGTGCGCCTGTGACATGGAGTCACTAGAGAGCTGGAGTCACTCCGGTGCCCGCTCTGTGTTCAATGTCTCACAGAACGTGCCTTACGACCTGCATCGGCACGTCGGCACAGGCCCGCAGCGGCACAACCGCGAGACGAGACGGAATAGTGATGGGATGAGTACGACTTTGCTTCTGGCGCAAAGGCACACTTGGTAAGTTACTGAGACAAGACTCACATGGGCGTCGCATCGGCATACTCTCTGCGCGGTTCAACTTTGTTTTGGGGTATCTGTGAGCCAACTAGGAAAAGGCTGATCTCAAGGCTGTCATGGGCCACGAACACATTATTAGGTGTCATAGGCCACAAGCAGTATGTCTTATCTTTCGTCCTCGTTCCATTGTGGTGCAGACGTGGTGACAGCTTTAGCTCGGAAGTGATGGACCCTACCACGAATGGAATCGAGGACATCTCGGACTTTCCCGCGCGCTCGTGCTTTCTCCTAGTTTTCGTTCTCTCGTTTCCATACATTTCTTTTCAATCACTCTCGTCCTCGTGTTCATCAGGCGCCGCTGCTGACACGGGAATTTCCTGCCATCAGGGGCAAACTGCGGAGTTGCATTCGTGTGGGTGGGACGCAGGCAAACTGGGCGGCCTTACTAGCGGCAAATTTTGGCGCGCAGTTGCGGCGGTGGGGGATGTAGCGCGCGAGATGACGCGCAACGCCATCGCGCCCGCAGAGATACGTACGGGATGTGTGGATATTTCATGGAAACAAGAATGATGGCCCGAACGACGAATGGCTGTGGGAAAGGCATTGCTTTGCCCGAATCTCGTGAGAATGTATCGGACACATCGAGTCACATTGTTAATAACATTTGTAGGAATTTGTAGGACACATTGAAAAACTTTGTCACGATGATAAATGTTTGACATACATAATCATTCATCGACCCCAACTTTGGCATTGCGCAATGATCATGAGGGCGTTTGGCGTACAGTCCAATGGTGTGTCAGAACACTCCGACCTGTACGGACCCACAATCCTGGCCGTAGGCAGCAGAGGCACGGGTACGATGTATTTCTATACATTGCCAATCTGTTCACCGCGAGTCGCCTTGATTGGCTGGAACTTGCCGATCTTATTTCGGTTAAGCGACACATGATGATGATTAGCGCACACGCTAGCCTCTGTTCAAACTGCTCTGGATACTGAACTGAACTGCCGACTCAGCCCTGGTCCACCACACTGGTACGGCGCGGACCTGTGAATATGCCGACTTCTGGCGTTGGGCTGTGCCGCCGCAAACCGCAAACTCTCGCGTTTTTGGGCGTCCCGCTTGCCAGTGCTTCATCACGGCCGAAAGCTTCTTCTACTAGCGGCAATCCACAAATTCCCCGGCCAGAGTGCGGTGCAGTGGTGCCAGCCTCCGCCCTGACAATGATACGTATCAAGATAAGACTAAAGTTATTGAATACCATACAGTACGTCAACGGGATCTGCCATGTTGCACCTCAGACACCTCTTGGCGCTCACGCCTCACGCCACATAACTTTCGGTTACGTTACACGATGCAGGACATGACCCTGCGGGCGACTCCGTTTTTTTTTTGCTTCTTTTCGAATTGTTCTTGGGAAGGTGAGTGCCGAAGCATGAGTATCCACCGCCACATTACTACAGTAGACTGACTCGGATGATGACGCCCTCAATTCACTGGCACCCTTCAATTCCCACCCGAGGGAAAAAGGGGTGGTGTTTCAAAACCTAGGTGCCGGTGGGGGCGATGCGCAACACTTGTCGAAAGACGGAGATGGTGTCACACGGTAACTTGAAACAACCCTTTCCCCCCGTCAATAGACAATCGCTCCCGCCTGCGGGTGGCTCGGAGACGCCAGTGTACCCGGCTGTTGCTGTGGAGGAGGCGCGTCTTGACAGCGAGCCGGATTGACAAGGAACTCATTACTGACACCTCACGGTATATTATTTTATTTTATTTTGCCTTCAGCACAACTGACCGTTGCCAGTGTGGTGTACATACGCCCCTGTAGGAAAGGCCACCTTTTGAACATAGGGCAAGGTGAACGCGTGGTGTAGCGCACTGTTATTCGTCTTGATTTGGCCCCACTCCGTAAACAAGATTCTCGATGCAACGGAAAGATGTTTTCAGAATTTCTGCCTCTTATTGGGTGGAGATACTGTACGCCGGCAACGCTGCCATGCCCAACTTGGAGCTCGTGAAAAAAAGGATACCAGCATACACTAACTTTGTGAGTGTTCCCTCGTGGAATAAGCCATCGAGTTGGTCATCACGGGCGTGGTGATATAGCCTTGCTCTAAAGAGACGACACCGTTCATTTTGATGTGCTGGATACGCACAGGATACGATCTCGACGAACGCTCCGGGTGGTATGTGACCCCTTTTTGACATTAATCGCTTATTCTCAGGCTCTGCGGGTTCTTGCAACGGCATCCATCGCGTTGGGGAGCGAGACGGCGAGTTATCTTCTGGTGATGGTGACGTCGTACAAGTGCGCTCAAGGACGTGCTGGGAGCACAAGAGTATCGCTTCATTGTCAAGACTGTCGGTCTGTTCACCTGCGTTGTTGGACATCACCTAGATACCGCGGGGAAACTTCCGTGAAAGAACAAAAGAGCTTCTACCACATACTGTAGGCTGTTCAAGGAGCCACCCGTGTATGCCATCACTTTCGGCTACATCAATTGTCATGCGAATTTCGTGGCGGCCTTACCTCATAGACATGAAAGCGATGCGCTTCCACACATCAATATCCAAATTTAATCGGCCGTTCCCATCCCGGATGAATGCGACCTTCTCCGAGACAATTGAAGTTCAAGCGGGGAATACGGTTTCCATGAGTCAGTTCATCACACTTGAGCTTCCTATGTGATCGCTTCCCCAACGGCGTATCAATCCCGTTCTCTGGCGTTTTTGACGGGGACTTCACTGTGGATGACATGCAGACCTTCGTAAATCATTTCTCGTAAATTTCCTCCGCAGTCGAGCCACCTCCGTCCGTCCATGCTCATCTCACACCTTGATTATGCATCTTCGCGATTTTCGAATTCTATCCGTAGTTCAAGGGACCGAGCGATGATGTTCTCAGGATCCGCTGGACAACGATTCGTTAGCAGGGCCTGGACACTCCTGCTGCTGCTAAATTGGTCCTTGGGTATTTCGGGCATCTTTATCGACAATAATCTGCGCAACCCGCCAGTGTTCTCTTACTGCAAATCTTCTCAAATTTCCCACAAAGACAGTTATATAGCCGGTAAGCTTGGGTTTTCGAGTCCTAGATAAAATGTAATAGTAATACCTCCTTTTATGTTCCATGCCGGGTGTGCTTCTTCGACCAAGTTTGGATATCGGACAATTACCATTGAACGTTAGTTTGACATTCTCTGATCGGCGCCACCCCAGCTGCCTTGCAGTGTCGACCTTTGAGATGCGGTCGAACTCATCGAACGCCGCGACCCCTCATTAATGGATGGGGGAAATCGATCATGCATACTCGGTAAAATCGTATTCGTGTGGAGGAGCGCGCAGACCAAAAGGATTCAATTTGGACCATACTCTACTCTACCGGGGCCAACCTCGCCTCACAACACAAAATACAATTTGGCTTTAACGACGATCACCACATATCGAGGAAGGAATCTTCATTTACTGGGGGTTAATTGAGTTTCCGATCGGGGCAGTGCGTCGCGTCGCGTCATGGGCCATTACTGTATTGCAAAGTTTACAGGCCGGTATTACCGTGAGAGAGGAGGTTGACTGCCGAGTCAACGCGGAGGATGCGTGTGGATTCCAAAGACCCTGTGCCGGACGTCCACACGACGTGTGATCGCAGCACAACGGAGCCTGATGACCGGACTCAGAGCGGAGAGGTGTACAATAATCCCGACTCGATCATCAACCAGATCAGCGCGCAGAAATCACTCAGACGTCCCACGTTGAGCGATATTTGCCTTCTGGCCGAGTGGGCACAAGCCGCGAATCGATGAGACGAATCGATTCGGGCACAAGTACTGTATTGTCTGTAGCATTGCCTCCGTGAGTCGTTTCGTTTATTATTATTATTATTATTTTGCCATTTCTCGCCCCAATGAAATCAAAAGGGACTTGCGATCCTCGGCGCTGATTGTCTATAAGATTGCGGAGGACCCCAATGATGGCCATATACATACAGTATGGTTCGTAATCGTAGTGTCGCCTGATCCTAGGACAAAAAGGATTGCTTCGATTAAAATCTGACAGGATCATCAATGCAAGATATAACATCGGAAGTACTAGTGTGACATCGCCTCGCTGTGAAAAAGTGCCGAGCGGGTAACTCGGGGTCCACCAATTTGTCTGCTAGACCTTTGCCACCTGGTTACAGTCTTGACTGTCCCACCGTTCGAACGGTGATTGCTTTGCTTGTGGACAACGCAGATCATTGAATAAGGTGGCGAGGCGTTTCCGCCTCGAGCCAAAAAGAGAAAGAAAAAAAAAAAGGTCCGCGTCTGAAAAATGCTGCGGGCAGTTAGAGTTAGAACAAAGAACCGGCAATACTGTACCAAAAGACGAGGAACAATACGTACACGAACACATGCACCTACACACCCGCCCAAATTCTGTAAATCATACTCGCCACCGCGCCACACTCCCAAGCAAGAAGAGCACCCCGATGCCTGCCATGATCCGCTTGCCGATAGGTGAGCCAGGCTGATGAGCTCGCGCCTGGTTCAACGCATACAGACCGGTCGCGCCCAGTGCGCCCGTTCCGATGATGCGGCATGAGAGGCAGTCGGCGGGTACACGCTGCGATGGCGGTGATGAAACCTGGTGATCACGAGGAGTATTCGTCGACATGGCGGTTTCCAGTTGATTTTTGCGGAATCAACTCGCTTACATGAACTTGCTGACACATCACGGAGTGCTCGGACTCGGAGTCTCGGACTCAAGGGCCGTGTGTATTTTGTCCTTACTGAAATTCAAAATTCATCAGCGAACATCCAATATTTGCTTTCAGGCGCAAGTTCAAAGTCCCGTTTTCACAACTGTTTCTAGAAAGAATGTCCTACTGGTCTCGAACACATTTTCCAGTCACGGTTGATGCTATTTGAGGTCCTACAAACCCTCCTTGCCATGGGTAGTACCCGTGTAAATCGCGACCTGGGTGGCAGTGGCGGATCAAGGAGCTCCCAGAAATTGGGACATTGCTTCTCGAAACTGTGGTACAATACTGTATTTTGTGGTGGTGGGGCTCAAACGGCGATGATGGCGCGCAATGATACTGTACCTCAATACGTCGATAACACCCAGCGGCGTCGTGTTGGATACACGATTCTGGCTTTTGAACTTGCTGACAACAGCCCCCAGGTCGCTGTCACCACCCAGTCTCTGGAGTGATGTGTCACTTGTGTACAGCGCGCATCTCGTCACATCATGGACGACAAGCTTTTAACCGTGCCTCCGGCACGGGGTGCAAGTTTTTCTTTTTTCTTTTTTTCTTTTTCTTTTACAATTGTCATTAATATTTATATTATATGCATTTCC
>QFEZ01000077.1:0-45822 GCA_003316425.1 Russula lepida
TTTGGACCTGACAAGTACGAATGCTTGGCCGTCGCCAAAAAATTGCACTGTGGCATGGTCTCGATCAATGACTTTGGCGTATTTTATGTATGTATTATTCCCGTAGACTTGCCGACGATTTCTTGCTAACGCGGCCCATAGTTGAAGTACGTAGACATGCATTGCATAGCATTAACTGCTAATTTACTCCCCATAGTCAAGATCTCCCTTTCGGAGGAACAAAGGCCAGTGGCTACGGGAGATTCGGTCAGCGTAGTGTCTTTGGCATTTATGTTAGCTGGCTGATACGAAAACCCAGGTGGACCGGAAGGCTTGCGATCTCTCACGAACCCGAAGGCAGTAGTCGTCGATCGCTGGCCATGGCTTCTCCAGACAAGAATTCCCGAACCGCTAGACTATCCGATTCGTTCCGCTGTACAAGCCTGGTGGGTTCGAATTTGTTTTGTGAATTTAACTATATCGTGTTTGAACAATCTTTACAGGGATATTGCGAGCGGCATAGTTGGTGCTTTGTATGCTGATGGATGGCGCGAAAGCTTCGAGGGTCTTCAGCGTCTTATCAACGCGCTAAGACGACAGTAGTGTTGATCTTTATTGGAGCATGCAGTATATCCGTGGTCCCTGCCGGCGGGAGGCTTGGTTGTGTGGGTGAAAGCATGGGGAATTATGATATACGATCTGATCACGATGTGAATGCGTACTATCTCAGGATCTAATTTGAATGTTGTTGTTAAAGCAACCACCGCTTCCCCCTCCCATCTGCCGAGAAACTGGCAAGGCAGGATAGGATGTACGATGCACGATAACTGCTAGAGCCTAGTGCACACGGGAGGAAAATTCACGGTATCTCATCCAGTCCGGATGTGGTGTTGCAATTACGATCATTACCATAAGTGTTCTGCATCGTGGTGCATGGTGTAGCTCCGTGCAGTCCCCGAAAACCTCATTTGAATAGGGGCTGGCCCTGGCTCGTGATGGGTGGTGTATCAAACGATGGGGATCTTCATGGTTCTACTGTAACTGTAAGCACGGGGATTCACACTCGGGCTGGCGATCCACAGGTAGAAAATTAACATGCATGGTCGCATGCATGCATCTCGAGCATCCTCATCTCCTTTTCATTTATAATTTGGGCCTACAGGACTCTGAATCTCACTTTCAATTAGTTTCGTTCCATCTTTTTCCTACGTGTTTTGCGAGCATGTCAATCTCGAAGACTGCTGGCAAATGATAAATCTCGGAGTTGGCCCCCGGGTGCAGTCCCTCTTCCTAATTTTGTATCTGTCCTGAACTTGAATGCGAAGAAAAAACAAAACGATGACTCTCAATTGATACAATCACAGACAACAACTTCCATTTTGAATCAATTGCCGACGCGTTCGCTCCTCCCTAGTACTGATCAACGACTCGGTTGAAGTGAAGTGGGGATTTTAGGCGGTTGATCGGGACGTAAGATTCGCTTAAAAAATTCCGTCTTAATTCCTGTATGAATGTGGTAATGCGGTAAAGCAGTATGTCTCTGCGTGAAACAAAATCAAACATTACGATTTATGACACTTCTCTCTTCGACCCTGTCTAGTCAAAGTTGCACGCAGCAACTCTCAAACTTAGCCATCTGCTGCACAAGTGGCGAGCCACAACGGTGATTCTGCAATCGAACAGCCCCGGCGCTTCGAATTTCCGTGTGCAACCCGAACGCACCCCACAATGCGGCGCATGAGCGCCCTCATTCTACTTCTCCGTATAAAAGATCAGCTAGAAAGGATGTTCAGATGACAGAGCTCTTCTGAATAACTCTCTCACACCTCACAATGCTTGCTCTTCTTGCCGCCCTTGCCAATGTGGCGATCGCTGTGGTATCTGCGCAGGACCCTGTTGTGTTCAACACGTCGAGCCCTCTCTTCGGTGGCTCACTGACGAACTGCGGTACGTCAGGACCGCAGTCTTGTACGGACGAGGGCCCATCCCAAGACCTTTGCTGCTACGAGTATCCGGGGGTCAGTCACATCCAGTCTCTTAGCGGGCGCCCAAATTGACGCACGTTTAAGGGGTTGTTGTTGCAAACACAGGTATGCCAGGGGTGGGTATTGAAATTCCCATCAGAATGATTAAGTATGCGGACATGTCAGTTCTGGGACACCAAGCCGTCAACTGGGCCCGTTGACAGCTGGACAATTCATGGTTCGTGACTTCCATAATTTTGTGGGCGCACTCAGGTTCACTTAATGAGGTGCCCCTGGACAGGACTTTGGCCGGATAAGTACGCATTCCCCACATTGTCAGAAGTGGGCGATTTTCTTATCAAACTACTACCGCAGCTGCGATGGCACGCATGCCTCCAACTGCGACACGAGCCGTGAATACAGAAACATCGATCGTGTACGTTATCTTCAGTCTCGTTGTTTCCTCCTCTGACGCGTCGTCTGGGTCCAGCTCCTGCAAGAGCAAGGGGCGGATGACACGTTGTCATATATGCAGACGTATTGGGTGGATATTCACGGCAAAAATGAGCGGTTTTGGGAGGTATGGCAGGCCCGAAAATTTTTTCGTCGCCTTCATACTCACGGTCTTCAAGCATGAGTGGTCTACCCACGGGACTTGCTACAGCACCTTGAAGCCTTCCTGTCTTCCTCGTGGCAGTCCCCGGGGCGCCGAGGCAGTACTGTTTTTCCAGCGGGTTGTCGAGCTGTTCAAACGACTGCCCACCTACGATTGGCTCGCGCAACAGGGGATCACTCCCAGTGAAACCCAGACCTACACCTTATCCGAGTTGACTAATGCATTGAAGGGAGCCTCCGGAGTCCGTTGCATATTTTCCTGTTCGACCATTGTGCTGATGATAGAGCTCGTTCACAGTATACCCCGGCTATTTCCTGTGCTGGCAAAGGGATCAATCAGATTAGCTGGTATTTCTATATCAGGGGCTCCCTCATCGACGGAGAGTTCGTCCCTATTGGTGAGAGGAACAATCCAGAATGTGTGAAGCATTGAGCTTACAGCCACCCCAGATTCCCCGATCGAAAGTTCATGTGCATCGAGGGGCCTCCACTATTATCCCAAATCTGGGTAATGAGGACAACGCCAAGTCACGGCTGTACTGAGTCGTATGTTTTGAGGTGTCCCACACTTTCCCGTAGTGCTCGTTTGGACAGTATTATTCAATAGGATCCCCTGATTTTCTTGCTCGATGTTTCACTGGATTAACACGAGAATTCTGCGTCTTTTAACTTCTATTAACACGGTATTTTTTTTTTTGAGAAATCCTGTGGCGTGTCGAATGGAAAAATCAAGCCGTATGTCGCGCTTTTGTGCCGTGACTGCGTAGAGGGTGTAGGCATGAGAGTGGTGCGCCAACTTGAACGTTGGCAACCGAGTTCGAGCGGCAGAGCGGAGTTTCACAGTAAAATCAGACCCCCATGACAAGCCCTGACGGGGCGGTAAGTTAGCGTGCAATGCATGTGATGGTTTCAAGGGAGAGACGGTAGTCAAGGCAAAGGGGACGTGCGTTCACATGGTTGAAATCATGTCTTTACTTGCAATTGACCGTCTTTATGCACCCATCATCCGGCTTACAGTGCGTTGTTAAGATGACCAGCTGCCCTACAAAGTAGGGCCGGAAGATAGTTGGGTTGTAATTGAGAAGGTCGAGGACTGGATCTAGAGGCAATCTACGTTCCTCAGTTACGACTTGCACGGCGTCTCTGGATTGTTGTTTTGGCCTAGCGTTGCATAAGGTTTGGACGTATTTGTGCAGAAAACAAACTAAGGTACGCGGATTTGGGAATGAAAAACACTCAAGAATGACGGCTAAGTGTCCTCGGGCGATCATTCAACAGGATACCCTATGAGTGAATGTCTACGAAAACAGCATCCTAGCCAGGCCGTGGCACGATGGACACGGATTCCATGCATCTAGAGTTGGGCAGCCCCATCTAAAACGGACTGCTTAAGCTATGAGGTCTCGTTAGATTCAGTTGCATTGTGAAATTGACATGGAAACTTACTGCGGGGCTGTTCCCTTGCTTATCAAAGAACGATAGGAAGAGCTCCTGTGCCACCCACCCATTTCGGATGGCACCAAGGTCCCGAATAATCAGGCCACGAGGTTGCTTTGAATCCGGAGGGGTGAGTACGAGATCCAATGGAGTACCTTTAACCATTGGTGTGTTAGGGAATGCACTCCTCAGCTGGCTGATAGGCGCTTGGAGCATTAGCTGCTCATCCGATGACAACTCTCCGGCTTGGTGAGCAGTCCACTGCCGCTTTTCCAAAGCTCGAACGAACCCATCGCGGAGATGAGTATAGTTTGTATTCCGCGTAGGAACTACAATAAGTGCATTCGTCATGGGGTGTGCGCTCGAGTTGGCTCAATAGTGGCGCACTTATACGAAGAACGCATGCCGTATTGCGTACGATGTACTTTATTTTCTCTTCGGGACTCGCCGATGACGGTATCTAGGCTCAATGTGAGGAGAGCCGGTGGGCCAGTCTCTAAGTGGGACAGTGACCTTCAAGTTTGGATTTGAAAGATCTGCATAGAACGCAGCCGAGTACACCTTGATCTTCAAGAAAGACACTGTGCGCACCCCGATGCCGATCAGCGTGAATTCCGGAAGAGCGTCCTTGAACGGTACACGCAAGGTGGTCGGGAACTCGATGGATGTGGCCGGATCGACTGGAAGGGGCTTGGCTGAGAAAGCATCAAGCAATATAGAAAACACCCACCTACTGTGGTCTCTGTGACGGTGTCAGAGTCGAGATGGACTAGACCCACGGCCAAGGACAATGCCAGAGCGGCAGCGCCAAATGTAACGTGTTTTAGACGCTGCGGTCGTTGCTTGACCGCATTTGGGGAATAATAGAGATGGGGACCCCTGTGGCGAGAAACGGTCGAGATGAGTATGGAACGTATGAACATAAAGTTACGCTGGTCACTGTGCCTGGGTTGTTGGTCGAAAACGGGCCGGGGATGAGATTTATCGAGGGCGAGTGACGCGTCGTGAGGCTGCGCAGTGTTGGCCACTGTAGTCTACGACGCGTCACCCCAAGAGCCATCATCGCATCAGAGCATATAAATCCGCCAATAGCTTCGTGGTTCGCCCCATTCTCTTCCTGCAACGATCGTCTCAGTATTTAGCCTCCCATGATGGATGGCTCCATTGACATGTCACAGTCGCTTGATCTCTCCTCAGAAGAATATCTCCACATTTTGAATTCCTTCGTTATGGAGGAAGAAGATATATCCACAGCTCCAGACTCTCCCGCAGTAGGAAATGCTGATCTATCCCGCGAACAAGTGACTATTGTGAAGCAGCGTGCTTCTCTCCAAACCTACCTCTCTTCGATCCCATACAATGCCGAGTCGGAGGAAGACATGCAAGCACGGCTCGAGTTCATTCTTGGTAGAATAATCATCTGTGTTGAAGCCAAAAACTGGCTTGTGCTCGCCACTTGGGACGGCGTCTTACAATGGTACGCACGTGCAGCCCAGCATACACACTATCAAGTACTGATCATTGTAGCTGGTTGCTCATGCGTTATCCCATGCCTATTCGTATCCGCGCCAAGCTCGCGCGGCTGTATTATGAACTCTGCATTCTCCCTGGCATCGAACCACGCTTGATTCGGAGTTGGGCAGACATGTTCTCTAGGTTGCTCGGCGGAAAGGCAGATGCGCGTCGTAAACTTGAGCCGGAAGACTTACAACTTCCTTGGAAACCCCTGTGGCGAGTTTTACAGAGGGAACTTTGGCCTAGAACTAGATTCCAAGATCTATCGTGAGCGATTGTCGGGGGAAGTGGGCCAAAATCCTAATGGGAAACTGTTTCAGGCGCAATGTCATGAATATATTTCTCTACGTGGCCGAAAGGTCTAGGTACTACTACCCTCCAGGTGATATATCGGAGATGCTTGAGACATTCATTCCTTTTATCACTCAAGAAGTATGTTGGCATTCCCAAACCCCGAATGATATATACTCATCTCCCTCAGACGTATTTGACTATGATTCCAGTCATGACTTCGTTTCTTCCACCGATTCATATCCACCTATACCTTCCGACGATCTTCAAGGTCTGGGAGGCTTTCAACTCTACGCTACTAGATGACAGACTGATCGAATTTGTGGGAGAATTGTCCGAAGAGCATGTCGCTGGAACTGCCGGAAAAGCTGGAGAGGAGGGTGGCGCTCATTGGAAAGATGTCGGCATCTGGAGTGAAACGGAATGGACCGTTCTCATGGGCAAAGCTTTAGGATCAATGAGTACGCTCGACAATTTTTCACCACTGCAGTATTGATTCGCGTTGTCCACAGATGTGCCGGTAGGAGCAACTAGGGTGTGTGAGATCATTACTGGCTCGAATTGACGCTGAGAGGCTCATTGATTAGGGTGCTAGCACCACAGGCGCGTATGCGGATGCGAAAGCCAGTCCTTCTTCTCTCAGGATCAGAAAAGCTACCAACCGCTTTTGTAAGCCTACTCGTGTTGTTATTGGAGCGAGGCTAAAATTGCATCCAGCCTCTCTCGCGAAGCTCATGGTATATTCTATGGCCGCTGATGGGCCAGTCCGCTCTGAAGCCTCACCTTCGCCAGGTGAAAGGAGGTTTCCTTCCCGTCAAGCTGGTTATCTTGCCGGTTCGAAAGCGATGGAGTCGTTGGATAAGTTTATCACGAGCACTGAGTCCTTCTTCCACCCCTCGAATTCTGGGTTGTGGTCCCTGAGTGTTCGCCAGAATAATGCTTTTCTTTTTTCTTCGGGCTAACCAACGCACCTCTAGTTAACCCAATTCCTTCGTTCTTTAACAGCGGAGTTCTGCAGGCGCTGGCACGAAGAAGAGCTCTCAAGCAGCTGTAAAACACCGCTTGTCCGCTTCTACCTTCTCGTCTTCGTGTCGAATTATTGACTTATTAGTTTGCAGACACACCGATTGACCCCCGCCATTCGCAGAGCCTTTGTTTTGACTCTGAGGACACCGGCTCTCCTTGCTATGTTCTCAAAGGATCCCCTTTCCATGGGGCTTGCACAAGGCGCCTTACGTTCTTTAGCCTTCCTGGAGCCCGCCCTCGTCATGCCCGATCTCCTGGAGCGCGCATATAGTGGGTTAGAAGTGGTTAACGAAACCCACCGCACCACTGCTGTCCTTAGCATGCTTGCGAGTGTGTCATTACCCTTGTCCTCAGAGACGATCTGGTTAGGCGGGCAGAAACACATTCTGCCTTTGCTCGAGATGTGTATTCCCGGCATTGACCTCGTAAGCTGGTTGCCGGGATCATAGTTATGTCCACTGCTGACGCCCTTACCCGAAGAATGATCCCGCCAAAACGATCTGCGCGACCATGTTCATCGTTGCGGTCGTTCAGAACATAAAAATAGGAGATCTTTCGTCTACTCAGTCAGGATTATTGTTTTCTAATGATGCACCTGGCGAAAGTATGGACATAGATGAGGAGATACGGCTCCCAGACGGAACAGAGTTTGGGGCTCCTCCGACATTGAGCAAGGCTGAAGAGCGAACACTAGTTCGTGAGAGTACGGCCGGATTTGCTGGTGCGTTTCTTACCGCCAATCGCTGTCCTGACAGGTCTATTAAGCTGCCGCTGTAGATTGGGTTACATCTCTCTTCCGCCGCGTTTTGTCCCTGTACGAGAATCTCCCCGAAGAGGGTGGTAAGAAGAACATGACTGGTGGGAAGCAAGAAGAGAGCGTAATCAAATCGATCAAGAGCATGTTGGATCTCGTCTGCCTTCACCTCTCGGACCCACTCTTCGATCTTGTCCTAAAGCTCGTATATGACTATACTACATCGAATGCGAAATCAAACGCTGTAAGAGCAATAGGACAGCTGGTTTCAAGCCTTGCACTGGCCCATCCTTCCAAGACAATCGAAAAGTTTCTTCCTTTCTGTCTATCACAGATCAAGGATGAGCTGAAACATGGAGCTTCGAGCGTTCGAACAACTTCGAGTCACGTTGCAATACCTTCTGATACTACATTGCACTGGAGTGCGACATCGTTGCTGCTGTCAGTGTTCCTTCATTAATAACTGTTGTATGTAGACATGTCCATTCTTCGCGGGTGTTTCGGCCACGATGGTACTACGGTATGTATTAGCCTGGCAATACAGAATAAGCTTCCCTGACAACCCACTTTGTTCTTTAGCTTCTCAAGCACAAGGCAGATATCATGGAGCTTTTATCTTTACTTGCAGACAAGACCTTCAGCGAGAGAGGGTACAGTGGTACTGGGCGCCTCATCCAACGCGTGCTTAATACGCTTGTTGGCGTGTACCCTCTCAACGCGCGGTTTGTAAATACTGATGTGTGGAACACTGATGGTATGTAATTTGGATTGATTGTATTTCCAGTTGGTTGACAGAAACAACTTAGATTTCGACAGAGATCATAACTCGGTTTGGGGGAAATTACATAGGGTTGAGGATGTTAAGATTGAGTGGCATGGTGGGTTAAGAAGTCCCCTGTCCAATTGCAGCAAGGGTTCTTACTCTGCTGCAGTCCCATCGAATGAAGAGATATCCTTTATTCTTGAGATTCTAACCCACGTCATATCCCCTGCGTTGGACAAAGTTGAAGCCCTTCTACCAACAGCTAGTTCCTGGGGTGGGATTGCTCGTAATGACTTCTGTCGGTAAGCTCAAATAGCCCTCTTCGTGAGCTAAGGATAACAGAGGAAGTATGGCACAGACATCTACACATTGTTAGATCCGCGTGGCAGGGCTTGCCTACGCTCTGCAAGGAGCCTCCAAAGGTCGTTCCAGAAACGGGATTAAATGTGAATGCAGAGGTCGAACGCCTTGTTGTGCAGACGATCGATGTTGAGGCCGGTTTTGCCCTCGTCGATCCATCGGACGAACGGCATCAAATGGCATATAGTCAACGTCTACGGCTTGGGCGAGTTTTACACGGTGCGGCTTTGGCTCTTAAGCAGGAGCATGAGGGCGAGGATCACATCGACGCCGTTATATCCGTGGTCAAAGGGATCGACACTTACTTGCTAGACTATGCTCTCAGTAGAGGGGACTTTGATAACTTGCAAAAGAGTTACGCTACCGCTCGAGAGTTAGTGACGCCGAGCCACTCCTTCACGAGATGTTATTAATATACTCCCTACAGACTCAATCGAGCATGGGCCAGGCAGAAAGAGAACTCACGTCTTGTCCATCTCAAACGTGCCCTCGTCTATCACAGCGGACGAGTGTATATGCATGCTTTGTATCGACGACGATCGGAGCTCGACAATCACCTTGTCAAAGATCTCCTAGAGCTGTCGCTCTCGCCGTATACGAGGGTCCGAAGGTGCGAGTTTCTTCATTGTTAATGAGAGTCCCTCACTTAAGTAAAATAGGCATGCACAAGCTGTTCTGGCTAATGTTTGCGGAGTAAGCGACACATGGTGTAATTGTTGTCATCTGCTCATAGTTTGCAGTACTACGTCAGGTCAACCAAGTTGATCCTTCCGTCCGCCTTTGATGCGCTTGCTAAGGGATCTGATCCGGATCGTATGAAGGGTGCCCTGTATATTTTGTGGAGTAAAGGGCTAGGTCTGTCCATACATAGCTTCTTCCACATACCATTGCTTATGTGAGTGCAGCCGTATACGCTATCGCTGGTAAGGTATCCGTGAGATCCTTTGGTTCTGTCCTGATGATCTCGTTCTGAAGACCCTAAAGACCCCGATCTGTTCGGTCGGTACCTTCTGGCATTACTTGAGTGCCAACATCAAGAGAAGGTACTGTGCGGGTATCGTATATTATGTCAGTTGACTAACTTGAGTTCCTGTAAGCCTTCCATCCAGAAGTTGGTCACCTCCGTTGCACATGACGCGACCGCCAATCTGGCGGAAGAGACGACAAGGACAGATGCCTACCCTGAGAACGCCCTCCAAGCCAAGATGGCGGTTGATGCCCTTAAAGCAGAGTTATCTCCTGATCTAATCGATGATGACCTCTTAAGTGAGGCCCTCCACAAGTCCATTACGCGAAGCGAAGCTAGGGAGAGAAAGTATAACGAAACGGTAAGTGTTAGACGATGCATGCGGGATTTTCAATTAATTGCCAACACAGGTATCGGCTATTGCAGAGATTGCACTCCGTCCTACAACACACGTAAGTACTGGTGCTGGGTTAGAGCAAGGTAGCTAACACCGTGCCAGTGGCGATACACTCATTTGGCCCTTCAATTCCTGAATGGGCTTCTCCGCAGAGATGTTGTACCTCCACCCGACGTAGCTAGGCTCTTTATCAGCCATACCCTAAGCCCTCATTCGCCGCTACGAGGGACTGCTCAGAAGTCCGTGTTTTACATTTACTGGCCGAAATTCGTCCTAAGCTTCTTTCATAGAGGTGTCATAAAGTTGATGGGTATGATAAAGATGCGTACATACTCACGAACACCAAACGACCTGTGGCTGAACGAGTGGAGAAGTCCCATCGCGAAATACGTGCCGATCCTGAGCGACCCCGATTTCCATGCTTACATCAGTAGGGAGCCTTCGATCAAGGATGAGTAAGCTACCACGGGCGTGGTCTTTATATCGAGCCTCGAGTGTGTCATTGACACCGAAATTTCTGCAGGGCACTTTACGTTGATAGACAGGACTCTGGTTTTCTTGCATGGGCGCCTGAAACAAAGGCTTATACTCCTATTCCCGCTGGGGACCCACCGATCACATGGGAATCTGAATCCAAGATTTCCCTTGAGGCTATTGAAGAGGTTGTAGCTCAGTCGGACTATTTTGAAAAATTAATGGCGCTATGGGGTCAAGAATCGAGTCGAAATGTGACTTCTCCAGAGCTTAGGACGGACAATGTTGCGTTCATCAAAACTATCGGTATTCATATTTACCTTCGAATAATCTTCCAGACGCTCACGGTGGAGTACAGCTAAAATGTCTCAAGGCGCGGGGTTCGAGAAAATTCTGAACTCGGCAGAACAGCTATTGTGGGACACGGATCGATTTAAACAACGGGCCGGAGCTGAAATGCTCGCAGGAATCACGCGTGGTATCGTAACACTTGCTCTGATTAAGTTTGAATACGACTTAGCTATTGACGATATAGGTGCGAAGAATTGGCCGAAGCAACAGTTCGACCAGCTATGGTCTTGGATCATTTCACGTATAGACCGCATATATACAAGCATTAAACCAGATACTATTGGTTTCTGGGAAGCTACTTTTACTGTGAGTCTGTCCTTGTTCAATAGGCAAACGGCCGCCAAACTTCTCCATCAGGCAATATTGGACGGCCGAGATCCGCGACGCGTCCCTGCTCTATCGGATTGGATCCTCTCACTACCACTCGATTTCTATGGCGATTCTGCATTTGCGAGTATGTAGGAACCACATCAACTCTCTATAGTATCTCACCAGCTTCGTTAGCGATAAAAACACTCACGATTTTGGGATGTTTCTTGGACAGCATCGGACACCGGGATGTTGCTTTACTTGATCGATATCTTGCCCTCCTTCTCGGGGGGACGGATGTCAGCTTCGCAGAGGTAGCCACCTATAACATTTCTGTTCATCTACTTGTTGACTTTTACCGCTTTAGATCAGGGTTTCTATATCTACAAATCTATACGTGATTGCAACGAGACGCTGGAGGCCATCCTATCCATCAGTTGACAATTTCCTGCGCTCTGTTGCCACGACTGATGATCCCCTTTCCATTCGGTACGTATTCCTCTATAAACGTCCCAACTACAGCTTAGGGCTAATGTTCTCACATAGACATGTACCCTATCTGTCGCATGTCGCGGCGCTCGCTACTAAGCTCTCAGACTGGAAGGAGCAACGCCTTCCTCCGCCGCGGGTCAATCAGTCCACGGTGGGTCTCTCATGCTTTCTGGAACTACCACTGAAGTCAGAACGCAATAGTATGACAAGGTCGGACTATCTTGTAAGTGATTCTTGCAACGTGCTGTTAATTGATTGTCTGAGTTTCTTTAGTGTTGCGGTGGCTATGGGTCTCGTTCTACAGCCCCCAAGCAACCCTGATGTTCCCATACATCCTTCCTCTCCTGTATGTACTGTATATGATCTTGCTTTCGATTACTGATCCGTCTTTTTCGTTAGGCCTGAGATTTTCCGCATGTCTGAGCTTAGTGATAATCCAGAACTTTCAACCCATAGCCAGGCCGTTTTATATATTCTCTCTGCCGTCGTGCCTCCCCTAGAATCCATCGAGGCCATAGGTGATAGCTTTCTCAGGGCTATTTGTTCTTCCACGGTACGAGCACCGTCATCCAAGCCAAATTTATGACTTACTCGATTCGCAATTAGTCTTGGCGCATCCGCCTGAATTCGTTGCCGACCCTCGTTGTATTCTTCTATCGCAATCTCATGGGGATATCAGACGCGAGTGTCTCTAAGATTATGGATCTCATGCTCAACTGCCTTTCCGACGACAACGTGGAGGTACGGGAAATGGCATCAAGCGCGCTTTCGGGGATCGTGAGAGTATCACAGCGTCAAAGTATCATACCCTTGAAGGTGATGCCATACTGAGCCACATTCTCCCGCCCCATATTGATGTAGACTCCAGGACCACTTCGTTGGTCTTGCGCGCAAAGTCAGACTTCCTACCCGACGAGACCCGGACTACGCGGAGTCCTTGCGAACACTACACTCTTCGATTCTTGGACTCTGTGCACTGATCGAGAGCTTCCCATATTCTGTCGAGAAATGGATGCCATCATTGACAGATAGTTAGTCGCATCTCTATGTGGAGCTAAGTACTTATTGATATCGTCTTCATCTCGACTAGTCCTTGCTCTACATGCCACGGATCCTCCACCAATATCTACAACTATCCGTAAGGCGGCTTCCGAGTTCAAGAAGGTACGTATACGATTCTTCTACGTTCTCTATGAGCTTGATGATAACACATCGGCCTGGGCAGACTCACCAGGTACGTTCTGGAGTCAATAGCTTTGCCGGATTCTCTGACATTATCTTTCCATCAGGACACGTGGCACCGTGACCAGCTGGCGTTTGACGAAGATCAACTTCAAAACCTATCAACCATGCTTGTCGGCACGTCATATTGTACGTTTTTATTGCTGTGCCGTTATCCGCGTGCCTTTAATATTGACCCGCGTAATAAACAGATGCCTGAGCTTTGCCACGGTAATCCATGATTGGATATACTATACTTATTGCACGTGTAGGCGTCGTGGGAAACACCTTGTAATCAGTGCCCATGTTGAACTCCGTAGCAAAACAGTTTCGTCATCTACTCGCTATTCACAGGTGATTTACCACGATGCCAGCTTCTCTGCATTCTGGGACGAGTGCTCGAAATATTAACACGCCACTAATACCGCGGTAGTTGTCAATGTCGTTAAGTTGATCGATAGGCACGCTCGGTCAAGGCATGACCTACACGTTGCACTGAACAGCAAATAAAGATCTGACCATCTCGTATTATCCCTGGCTTCTCGCCTCGTGGAGAACCCGGGCTTATTCTTGTGGGGGATTGATAATCGGCTAGTGATTCCCTGTGGGTGGACAAGAAACTCCAAACTTATGAACGGAATCAGTTCGGGGCTAATGTACTTAAATTCGTGGGCGCCCTTTTCAGGGACTTGGACCAACATTTCATATATATGATTACCGGCTCAGTACTGTGCCAACAGTACCATTTCCCGACCAGCGCTGTTCGCTGACGTACTCTGCCATCAGTCTTTTGCGCCCTCGCTTCACTGACAACGACATGATTTATCCGCACAAAAGTCACGCCGCACAGCTGCCAAACCTGAGTCCCCTCCTGTCATCATCCCTGAGTTATCGTGAACACCCTTAAAATGTCAACGATTTATGCTGTAATCTAGCACACTCAGGCGAATCTTCCCCCCATGCCCTCCCTAGTCAGTGGGTGACCGAGAGCTGTTCGGAGCGTCTATCCATCTACTAAATAAGGCAGGTTGGTTTGGCAAAATTGCGTCTTGATCCGGAAACATTGCGCGCGCGATGTGCGAAGAATAGTGTAATTGACAGTATCATGCACGGTATTGCAACGTCCCACCTAGTAGTATATGCGAGTACGTATGAAATGAAACCTATCTACTGCTCATTACGACAAGGCGGAGATATTCAGAGTCAGAGGCCGAAAGCGTATAGAGCGACGGTGCCACATACATAATAAAATCGCGGACCTTGATCAAGCGGTTGAAATATGGTTCAACT
This sequence comes from Russula lepida, assembly GCA_003316425.1. Classification (NCBI taxonomy): domain Eukaryota; kingdom Fungi; phylum Basidiomycota; class Agaricomycetes; order Russulales; family Russulaceae; genus Russula; species Russula lepida. The sequence goes on from QFEZ01000077.1 coordinate 14,206, forward strand.
TGCCGACAAAAGCCCGTCAGACATAAACCAGAATAATGAATTGCATTCCGATGTGGTTGATATATAGAGATCACAGCAATGGCACTTGGAGACCAACGATTGTATGAGTCTTGCGTCATGGGAGTAGTTGGTCGTAATGGACCTGAGAAACTTGGATACTACAATAAGTAAGGAGGTAGCGCCAACAGGAGTCATGCGTTTTTTGGTCTGCCATCGATTTCAGTATTGGAAGCGCTCAGAGTAAGTATAGTCTACAACTCTACATACCACGATTTCACCGACCTACACGGGCGTCATGGAAGCTGCACCTTACCTTTTGGAACGGGATTGCTAACCCCGGTTGGAGTCGGCAAACCTGGCTTGCCCAGTAAACCTTCTAGCGCTGAATCAGGTAAACATGAGGCTGCCGCACGACGCCGATGGCGGACATGATACGGAAAAAGTGGTATAGGGGTAGTATGGGTCGATGTGATAGAAATCAAAGAATTCTAATAGAACGGCGCTGGGTCTAGACGTAGAGCAAAAAGTGTACCACACCCAGTGGCGCAAAGGCCACTATTGCACAGCGAAATTAGGTGTTGTGGTAGAAGGTGGAGAGCATAGCCATTTCAGCGTGTGGGAGGAGAAAATGAGGGTGTGTGAGGACACGGTGTTCGCTGAATTCCATTCTTATCGGAGAAAACCGAGGGGATGGTCCACTTGCGTATGCATATAGATTTTCATGTCGGGTCATCAAACCGAATTATGAGGCGCCTGGACCGTGGACCGTGCCCAGGAAGTCATTAGACTGGAACGAGGCAGTTGACATGGAAAGGGGGCAAAATGCCCTGGATGACGAAAGCCACTGTGGGGCTGGCCGTGTAAAGCCCCATTGCCATATAGTACGGGATACGTCTGTTGTCACCGCTGAGAACGAAGAGGCACTGATCGAGTGGCTGATAGAACAACACGTGTTTGCACGTTGCGATTGACGTTAATAAGTCTGACGCCAGAGTAGCGACTAAATTATTTTCCGCATCGGACGAAGGTAGGGAGGGGTCTGAAAGAGAAAAAGGGATGATCTAATGGATTGAGATTGTACATGTAGGTGTAAGGGTTAGTGTAGTGCGAGTGGACACGATGAAGGGGCGTGTTGGGGGAGTTTACGTAATTTGTTGATCTGGATCGCAAAAAATAAATAAAATAACGACGTCTTCCGTGCCAGGGCGAGGGTGAACTGAGCGTGAGGACGGCTGCCCTTACCTTTACCTCTACCCCCGACTGCCACCCAATAGAACACGCCTTTGCCTGCCGTTCTTCTTTTTTTTATAATATCCTCGTCCTCATCATCGCCCTCTTCTCTTTCTTCTCTCATCCTCTTCACCTTGTCCCCTCCGCTCCCGTGCTCTAATCTATTCCTCACATATACTCCAACTTCCTCTCTTCTCAGCGACTCGCAGCATCCCTGGCATCTCTATTCCCGCAATTTGATTATTGTCTCGTCCACCCAAGCACCTTTTTATCGCCCAAATTGCATCGGATTTCTTATCCTTAACTCGTTCGTCCTGCCCAACCTAGCATTCTCCATACTCGCTCATGATCCCCCCCCTTTTAATTTAGTTTCTATGCCCATTGAGGTCACATCCTCTCCTTCGATTACCGATACCTTGGACTCGTACAACGAGTATTCCTACCAACCGTCTCTCTTTGCAAAAATCTCGAGTACTGGTTCGGCCAACAATTGGATAATACAAGAACAAGCTATTGCAATGGAAGATTCTGCAGCAGACGTGAGTTCTCATCGATGTCTCTCTACGGCACTTTCCTCATCTCCTGCTTTGATTTTGTACTTTTGGGTAAAAACTCATGTCGTTTCCCCCTTCTATTTGTCCCATATTAGCGCCGTAATCACCAAATCAATGCTGTGTACAGCAATCAAACCGTGCCTCAAGGGCTGTCCTCTTTCCAACCCCCAACCTTTCTCCCTCGTTCATCCCCGCTGGACAAAAACGCATCACCCGATCATTCCATGTCATCGGATTCGTCTCTTTCTGCAGGTATGCCGGATTCAATCTTAGAGGCCTTAGAGGCTCATTCATGACATCCTTAGGAAGCGCATCCTGGGATCTTGCAGACGACATCGCTCGTCTAAACATTAACGGCGGGTTCGATGCGGCAGAAAATATCCATGCCCCGATTCGTACGCCCCCGAAGACCAAAATGGCTACGGAACCTGTTGTGCAACTTCACGATTCCAGCCCACTCGAGTCCTCCGATACTAGTCTGGATTCAGGACCTTCCCCACCTGCGTCCGATGAACGTCTTGCCCTTGTCAATCATTCACGTGTTTCCTCTGCTGACACGACCGCCTCGACTCAGCTTTCTGGTTCCAGTCACACGCTCGCATCCTCTGCGTTTGGCTTGAAGGTCGGCATTGAGCAACGGGATAGACCTCATTCTTATAGCGGCGGTTTGTCAACTGCCGATCTTCAGCGCTTGCGTGGCGTTGGCGCTAGTCCACCCGATGACGAACGTGCTCAGTGGAATGCCGCTGTTGATAGACAGAACCAGTACGACCAGCCTTTGTATCCGTCTTTGTCCAGCTATCCCCGTCAACCAGCTGTAACGGAGGACCTTCAGGTGGATTATACCACGCAACAACGGCAGTTTCAACCACTTGATGGGTCTGTACCCAGCTCGCAAGTATTTAATGGTCGTTCCAGTGGCTCTCTCAACGGGGCGGCTACTTATCGCTCGCAGCCAGCGCGCGGCCACAACCCAGGACCTGTCGCGAATGGCACATATCCCGGCCCTGGCCACACGGCACACCTCTCCCTCGGGAACACCCAACAACTGTATGACATGATGATGCCATCCCATGAAAATATCCCTGTTGCTCGCGTTCAGCAGCCCAGTGTCTTCCGCGCGACTCACCAGCATTCCACGTCGGACCCACTCCATCTTCGTGAAGCCGCTACTCTACTCGGCAGTGGCTTGCCTCCGTTTCAGCCGGGTCTTTACCCGCCCACGCTCGCCCCCACCATAGGCGTTTACCCTAATCAGTTTTATCCCCCCAGTGATGCTTATGCAAATGCAGCCCAAGTCATGGCTGTCGCCCGTTTACAATCTCAGTTCCACCCATCTTACACTCTCCCAGGACAAAATATCTCCACCGGACTTGATGATGGCAACCAAAACAACGCCGCAAGTGGCGACCCTGGCGGAAATGGACCCTCTGCAAACAACCGTAAGTTGGGGTTGTACAAGACCGAACTGTGCCGCAGCTGGGAAGAAAAAGGTACTTGTCGCTACGGGCCAAAATGTCAATTCGCACATGGCGAGGACGAAATCCGTAAGGTATCAAGACATCCTAAGGTTGTTCCGGTTTACCCTGCTTTATGGTCCTGTACTGATTCTGCATATAACACAGTATAAAACAGAGATTTGTCGAGTAGGTTGTGCCACTTCATATCTCGAGTTCAATGTCATGATGGTCCCGTTTTCAGACCTTTTGGGTGTCTGGTTCTTGTCCGTACGGAAAACGTTGCTGTTTCATACATACCGAGTTGCCAGCAAACGGCGCTGCTCCAGGCGCTGATGGTATTCCTCCGCCCAAGGTCAACCAAACGCGTGGCCGCTCCGACAGTGACCCGAACGATGCACCAATTTCTCTTCTGCAGCGTATCTCTGCTAAACGCAACCAGGATGTTGCCACGACTACGGTAGAAACAACCTACCAACCCCCGTCGCGGCCACGAACTGGTTCTCTTAGAGTTGATACGTCGTCGCTCGATCAGCCGTCTTTAAAGCAGCAGCAGAACAAGTCTGCATATCCATCGTTTACCGCGAAAGGCGGTCTGTTCTCCCAGGCCAACGAATCCTCTGGTGGAGTGTCCCCTGGTCCCGTCACCGCTGGCCCAGATCTCGGAAGTCGACAACTTATTTTCTCCCAGGTTTGTGGGTGTTATTTCTGGGCAATTTCGCACACTTATCTTTGATTTTAAAGGGTCCAAGGCAGGGTGTTGCACGAACCTCTGGAGCAAACGTTCGCCACTCCTTCAATGGTACTGAGATTAGCCTGAACCTCACGCCTCCACCCGCTGCTCCATTCGCTGCACCTCAACCCGAAACTGCTGTGCCCCGCGCGAGTGGGCACTCGCGCTCTGGGAGCGTTGGTAACTGGGTTAGCCTTTCACGCCATCTTGCCGCGCCGTCGCCGTTGCATGGCCCACAAAGTGCAAGCCCCGCCAATGAGGGCAAACTCAGCACGCCATGGTTGTCACCTGATCAGGGTACCCGCTACACTGAGAAGGCCTCCGCTTGGGCTTGAAGGACCGAAAGTGGATGTATAATATAAAGCCAAGTATGAGTCCATCCCAATCTTTGTACTAGTTTTTCACGTTCCCCCCCTTGGTGTCTGCGCCACGTTATGCTTTTACGGTTCTACACTTTCATTTCCCGTGCTTCAATGATACTTGACGATTGTTTGATGATTATAACCTTCCAACCGCCTTTCCACGAATATTGTCTGCTCTCGACGTCGATCTCTCACAACAATCTCAGCCTACAAGTTCTTTATATCGTCAACTCATTCGCTGTACACATCTTCCTTTTGTTGTCTCGTATCTCGCTTGTTCATCTCATTGTCTCCCTTTTAGTAGTCAGCTCGGTCTGCAGCTTGATTTATTCTCTTGTTCATCCGTCTTGGTCAGAGATACCAAACCCTTTGACCCGCTGTTACGTCGCACTTACACACTGCGTTGTTCTCCATTATCATGTCCTTATATTAATTGAATGAAATCACGCTCGTCCGTCTAGCCTCTACTGAGAGCACGAAGAAACCATATCTAGATGTAAGCTTGGTCCAAGCAACAACATCGGAGGAATGTGGCGACGCTTGCGAATAATGGTTAATGAGAAGTGATTTAGTAAGGTACACAATGCTCAATAAGGCCCATGTCCTGCACCACTAGTTCATCGACAAGGGGGCAAGCTTGGGAAAGAAGGGTATGAGAAAATACGGAACCAACGACATTTTACACGCCAAGGGCGGCGAGCTCGCGATAGAACGCAGCCATGCGACAGCGAGCGTAACCAATATAATCGAAGTCAGGCTTGGTATCGTGCACCAGCACGTCTTCGCGCGCCTGGACGAGGCCCCATATCGCCCACATGGCATGTGATGAAGGACTCCATGCGCGTACGGCATTCTCGAGCGCGACAAGCTCTCGCTTGCGCGCCGCGGGAGATAGTTCCGAGAAGACGGGCGCTGGCGAGTCGACGGGGGCGTCAATGGGCGTGATGCCAGTGCAGTTCTCGAGGTAAGCAGTAAGGAAGGTGCGTCGTTCGTCATGAGTTGGGTAACGTGAGGCGTCGAGTAAGTGTGGTGTTGGTCCGTGGTAATTGGCTGTCCATTCGTTGAAGTGGTTCGCGATATCGAAGGCGGCTGGGTTCGGGGATGCGTACTCAAAGTCGACAACAATTATCTGTTATAAGGATAATACTTATTAGTATCGCGAAAGGGTGACAAGATGAAAGATACTAAACGGACCTGGTGCTCGGGTTTATCCTCTTCTACGCTGTTCAGACGAAGTATATTGCTGTACTGAGCATCGTTATGACATAAGACGGGGTGCGCGTCAACATGGGCGGCTTTGAGCCATCTCATGTAACTCTCCCACTTTAATTGAAACCTGTCCAGGTCGAGTTCCTTGCGAATAGCCGGAGTGATCGCAGGTAGCCCAAGGACATCTCGTGCATGTGGCAGCCATGACTGCACATTTTTTCGAACGCCAATTTCTATATTACTTCCATGCGAGTACCCTTCAATGATCTTAAAATCAACGCCATGAAGCTCCGCCATCCGCGCTCCGATGCATGCACTGATTTGTGGCTCACGGATATCGATGGCTGTAAGCGTGACCGAATCGAAGTACTCTTCAATGCGTCCATTGGTGAAAGTGCCATAAATACGTGGACCAAGCTTGAATTTTGAAGAAAGGACATGTAGGACCTGCAGCTCGCGAAGGCGCGAGATGAGAGCGCCACTGGAGGGACCGTAAACCCGCAGGAGGAGCGTACGGGATAAGTTCGATGGTGACGACACAAAGAATACGGCATTTGTCAAGGAGCCAGACACTTTCTGTATGCATGGATAAGGAAGAGGCCCTGCTGTCTGTGACCAAGAGGGAACTCGAAGAGTCCTGAGGATGTCTAACAGTTGCTGAGCGAAAGCACTCGATCTGAACTGCCTATAAAGAAGTGATTGTGAGCATCAGAGCGTGGTGGCTATTAGGGGCCAGACCGCTATCAACTCCGTCTCTCAGAGGGTGCTGTAGCTAGTGCGAAGGGTGAAGGGAGGCACTGTAAGTTGTGCGGCTAGAAGTAAAAGTTGCTTACCTAGCGTCTAGTCGTGCGCGAACCTGAGGGAGACCCTCGAGGAAACCGGTATGTACAGAGGAATCATCCGGGCGAAGATATGTAGGGGCCAATGAATGATGAACTGGTTGGGAGGTCTTTCGGGTGTTAGAGGTGATGGAGGACATGACCAAGGGTAGGCGTAGGTCGATATTCAAGACGTCTGGGATGGCAATTTTGCTGGACATGGTGACTGTGAAACGAGAAATGGCATGTCACACGACGAGAATACAGATCGCCAAATGGGATACGGCGCAACCCGAAAAAATTAATTAGCTCCGCTTCATCCTCCGCTTCCACACCAAAAAAGGGCAGGACTTTCTGAATAAAAAAGTCACATGATGCTTGTCCAGCATTGCATAAAAAACTTCTTTGTACCCACTTTTGACTGATCCCTCGACTTTCTAATGGTTATAGCACAAGTACAAAGAGTGGGAGAATGAATGTATTTGCCCACATCTGGGGATGCATTACAGGGAAGTGGAGATGATGTTCTGTGATAATCCTAACCCCGAATAAAAACTCATATTATGTCATATTATGATGGACATGCCTGTCACATGTCAACTAGTGACCTTTAGAAAGCCCCGAAGTTCAAGTTTTTTTCCAGTTTAAAATATTGTTGCCGGCACAAGACCAGTATACATTACATGAATGTGGCAGGTAACTAGAATACTTGAGCCCTGGGATTTAAATGCTTCCTTTATGAAGGCCATGTGTCCGGGACTGCTTGCCAGCTAGCTAGTGACCCATGTACGTCGTGATACCTGACCATTATTAATTATATAAGGCCCATATATTGGGGGCGTACGTGGAAGGACACTACAATACAAGAATCCCTAGAAATTTTTGAGAAATAGTAAAATATCTTTGATTCAGACAAAGTGACATCAAGTGACGAGTCCGCTATTAGGTGTTCACACACCTGCTGTGAACAGGACAGCATGAAGTATCTCGATGCACTTGAGCTTGTTCTCATGTCTCCCTGCACAAAAGCCACACCACGAATGCAAATAACCAATCTCTTGTCAAAGACGCTCTCCTGACGCGGTTTGGGGTAATTCGCACTTTGACATCATCATCTGCGGTGCAGTATTCAGTCTTTTGACGCTGCATCTACTCCGTTCACGGCTAAACAATGGCACCCGATACTGTTGTCTTGATACTAGAGTCATACCATCGGCCATCATCGCGCCGAACCACACTAATACCCACCCAAAGACTTACCATTCATGCAGAGCTGGACTACCCCACTCTGCAATCGTATGGTTCCCATGTCAAGTGTCAAGTGGGTGCCGGCCCGGAGGCCAAGAAAAAAAACAGAATAAACAACAAACAACAAAAATGGCGCACGTTTGGCGCACGTTCACCGCCCCTTTTCGTGATAATGCGACAACAATAACGGGAAAGCGGTAAGTGGTGGGTATTTCTTCGGTGAAGATATAACAGGCCCCTTTCTCATCCCAATTCTCCCAGCAATCGCCTTGGACCTGAATTGCTCCCCTCTGGCCGCCATTTTCAGCTTTCCCTGAGCCGGGTGCAATAAATGCCTGGATTTCATTTTTCACAGGGCCTGTATTCTACTGTGGGGATTCCCCACCACCAACTCTTTGGTTCTGTCCTGGTTCTGTGCGTTGAAACCAATTATGCTGCATTCAGAGTATTCTCATCTCGTAACGTCTGCGTACACCCTCTATTGTCCTTCGGCCTCTTTAGTCCCAAAAAAGCGAAGCCTCTGTCTCAGCGCCCCGTCTCGGAGACTGTAAACTTCTCCCACACGTCCCCCATTGTTTTATCGCACTCGAGCCGTTCTCTGTGCTCCACTTTCCCGTTCCTAACCGAAGACGCCAGCCAGTCAATCCCTACGTTCTGGATGCTCTATTTCTTCCGTCTTTTTTTTTGGCTTTGAAAGTATGTGTATGTCCGCGGGGGGGAAGGGGGGTGGTTGTTCCGCTTCCACTGTCACCGAGATGCCTGCGAGCCGCTGTGCTGGCAGCTGACTGCGCTTGTTCTGGAAACCAATGCCAAGTGGCCTCGGGCTCGATTTTGATCCCTTTCCCCAAAATGATCATCAACTTCCTATATGCTAAGTTTGCACGGTTTACACCCTTACTTGCTGCGCTGGTCATTTAACCTTGGCGTTGTCTGCCTGATCACTTATTATGACAGCCATCGAAGTATTGATACGCTAATCCCAGACCCGTCACGTGATGTGTCAGGAAGACTTCCGGCTGTTTTCTGGAACCCAGTTGATGGACTTCCCGAATCGGGCCTGGCTGCCTTGTGATAACACTGATGTGCTGGGCCCTCTCGTGCCTAGTGTTACTCACCCCGATCTCTTCCTTTTGACGTGATTGTGTTCCATGTATCCATCCTCCATTTGCACTCTACGTATTATTTCCCATGAACACGGGCCCGCTCTACTCTAAAGAAATGTTGTGTTCGTCCTGTGCCTGGCCAAGGAACTCGGATTTCACCTATCCACCAATGATATTAAGGCATTTGCATCGCGCTTGGCCTGTAGCAAAAGGGACCGAGACACAAAAACCAATCGTCACTTGCCAGTGAATTTTGCCACTCAGAACGTGCGTCGTTCACGGAATCGTTGTTTGCCCCCCTGCCCTGGCGATGCCCACGAGGACCTACCACCTGTCACTTACGTTCCCTCTCCATCAATTTGCAGGGTCACCGCTCATCGCAGCCACCTCCCGAAAAGGCATCCTCTAAAAATTTTAAGCCTAGCCCCACCCTGGTTCTCTGCGCGGCGTTAGTTCATCCGAGTGCGATGTCAGGAAAGAGAGATCCAGTAAGCCGGCACCCCCCTATGTCTTCGGTGGCCGTTGCCAATGCCTCCTCATGGGCCTCCACCGACCCCCCCCCCCTTGTTGGTAATGTCGCATTGACAGATCAATATACCCGTGGAATCATATGTGTAGGACATGGTCCTAGCCGATTTTCGCATTCGAAGATGTTTCTGCGTTCACGTTCTGATCTGGAGAACCTCTTGAAGTATTAAATCACAACGATGCTTTGGCTCAGGACCTTCGTGTGAAAGATTTTTCCGTCTGATATCGCTTCTCAGAATTCGGCTTGTGATCCCGAGTTCCTTGCATTACGATTAGCGTGTGTCGTGTCGGTGCTGCATACTCTGCGGCTCAGATACGCATCCACACGTCTCGGCTTGATCTCGCGAAGCGCGACAATCCGACGGTGGCAATAACACACCTCCGTTAATCATTTGATCAACCTTTGAGCGCCCGGTCATCGCCCTCTAGTTCCTTGATTTAATGCAAGGAATTGCCAATCCATCGGTTTTATATGTGGCTGGTAAGTGTACTCACACGCATCGCCTTCTATTCCAGCGGGTACGGAATCCCGATCAAGCTTTGTGCCAGTGAGAGCTCCAGTGTTTGAGAGCAATAAAGTTTGCCGTGCGCTGTCAAGTATGGTCGTGGCTCTTTCTACATCAGCGCGCTCTTCTATTTGCAACCTTGAGACCTGCAAGTTCCTGGCGCCTGGCTTGTAGGTCCCCACGTCATATGTCATTTATGCAGTAGCGCCTCCAAGATGTCCGAGATCGCTCTCGTCGATCCTGCCACATGCTTTCCAGATTGCGGTTTCTCTCATGCGCCTGCGTCTCACGGACTCAACCCTGCAAACACTCGAGCGTCTTTTCCCGTCGAGTAATTCATTGGAGAAACAGGGCATCACAGACCGGGATAAAATGGGCGATTCTACGTAGAGTGCTAAGACAGAATAGTTCCATTCCATGTCAACCCGGTATATTTGATTATGATACATATCCGAACAAGCCCACTCCGAACAAAAAGCTTGATATTAGGTTTGATAGCCAGTGTTTCATCTATTTTCACCTGGTCTAGATGGGTCTGAGCTTACAGAAGCTGTTGATACAGGCAATGGTGTTGGGCGGAAGTAAAGGGAGAGCTGCGAGCGTGACGTCAGAGCCCACTAGTTGTGGTGAATCACAATCTAACATACAAGCAAAGCGGCCCCTAAACAAGGCGCACACATGATCCAAACGTCCTGCGCACGAGAACTGAAGTTGAGTGGGATTAAATGAGCGGTGTCTTGATTATCACCTACCCGAAACGCGCTTACAGACACGGAGATAGGAACCTGGCCTGAACTCGTCAAGGCCGAGGGAGGTGTCAGGGACGTGCCATGCAGAGCATTACGGGATATACTGCTTTGGTAAATCGCACCCGCGATGGACTGTACATGAATAAATGTCAACTGAAAGGAGATGTACTGTAAAGACAAAAACACATGCCAAGCCGACAGTTGCACCCGTGAAGCGAACGAGGAAGAACGCTCCAGTCCCTGCTGCCAATTCTTTTGGGGATAGGACGTTCGTCAAGGCCTGATATGGAGCGTGAAACAACATTCCTATGCCGAGGCCTCCCAAGAGGGGAAGGAGTGATTGCACTATTACCCGTGTATTTCCATCAAGGAGCCACAGGAGTGCTGAAGAGAGAAAAATTTAATGAAAAGGTGGTATAGATAAACAGGACACTCGCCAAAACCTATTGTAGCGACGAACAATCCGGCAGTAATAACCCATTTTTGGCCAAAGGTATTGTGCGTGCGTCCCTGAATAGTACCTAAAAACCAAGCAACAGGCATCGATGCCAGAGATGAACCCAAGGAGTATGGAAGGAGCATAATTCCAGCCCGAAGGTTTGAGATCGATGGATTGACAGTCTAAGATTGAACTATATCCCGATGTTTCGATAACTCGGAGAAGACGTTGGTACATACCTGGTAGTATAAAGCTAGATAGAATGTTCCTGTGTTGAATGCGACATTGTGAAGGAGGCTGACAGTAAGGAGAATAACTGTGAAACGATCAGAAAGATGGCACAATTGGGAACGTGAACATACCGATATTGAAATTATTGAAGATCGCCCGTGGGAATAATCCATCGCGTGTCGTGTGAAGCTCATAGACGCCAGCTGAAATCAACAGCCCAGTCCCGCCGATGATCAACGTAAGAGTCGGCGGTGACGTCCCTGGATGCCGGCATTAGGGGATTGTCAGAGGAGGGGATAGCTATCCGAAACTCACAACCACGACCACTGGCAAAGCTAAATCCTACGATAATGCAAGAAGTGCCGCCCATGAACAAGAACCTATTTTCACTCGCATTAGAAACATGACATGAACGGGAAAAGGTCCATTGCCACTTACAAGCCTATAAAATCGAACCTGCGAAGAAAATCGTTCCAGGAGGCGCCCCTTGGGCCCTCTAACTCGACCCCACTTAGCGAAAGCGCAATTACAATAGCGCCAATTAAGCAGATGGGAAGGTTGAGATAAACTGTGGGAGCCGTGAATCAGAAATGATACATTGCCGAACCCGAACGATATCATAACGTACATGCCCATCGCCAGCTTAAAAGGGAAGACCCTTGAGCTGACAGACTCGATGAGAACGGTGATATATGCCGGATAAAGGAGAGCACAGCGTACTACTAAATATGCCCCCTAGCAGCGGGCCCGCTATGGCCGAGCAGCTCCAGGTGACACTCAAAGCTTGGGACCACTTCGCTCTATTGGAAATTTCCACGAGCTCTGAAGTAATAACCCAGACGGAGCTCACTATTCCTCCGCCGCCTACACCAGATAGGGCACGTGCAGAAATTAGCCATTTCAAGTCCTGGGAAAACATTACCACGAGAGGGCGATCTTCAGAAAATCACACACCCGAGCAGCGCCACACAGTAAGGAACCAAGAGCGAATATGAGAATGCTTGAGAAAAGCACACACTAGGGCAAAATTAGTCGAATCAATTAGATCAGCAAAACCGTATTTCACTTTCGCTCACCTTCCTTCCGGCGAGGTCAGATATTCTGCCATACAAAGGTTGACATGCTGTTTGCGTAAGCAGATACGCTACCCCGATCCAGGTATATTCATAATGTGAACCATCAAAGTCCCGGATGATGGTTGGCAGGGATGTAGACACAATGGTCTATTTCTCAGTGAGAAAGAGAAGTAGTGTAGGATTCTGACACGTACTGCATCAGTGGTCGCAAGGAACAACGTTAATGCGGCGCTGTGGGAGAGTGAGAACGAATCCACGGGCGGATTTCATCCATTTGGGAAACAAGTCGCTTACCCTATGTGGGCTACCAGAACCCGCACCGTAGTCAAAGGTCGTGAACGGGGCAAGCCATCAAGACCTTCCACTGACTTCTCCCCAACAAAGTAGGTGAGGGTCTGACTTTTGGTTGCCGCCTCAGGAAGATGGGTAGCAGAAGACGTCACGCTCGATGCAGTAGGAGACGGAAATGCCGTCTCGCACTTGTCGTCCGACAGTGAAGAGTCACAAGGACGACCATCGTCACTAGTTGCTGAGGGAGATGGCCAACGAAGGAGATGCAACATGGACGATTCGAGGGGTGAGTAGGTTATATGGGGGAGGTATTCCTGGGATGTGCTTCCGAGGATGGGAGGACGGTACTCACTGTGCTAATCATTTATAGGAGCGCGGAGGTCTGGATGAATTAGACCCAAGGAAAAAGAGGGCGATGAAGAATCCTGTGCATTGGTGATAGTAGAGCGGAGGACGATCTGCCATGTCCAAATCGGCACTAAACTCACTGTCACCAATGGGGGCAAGTGAGTATATTCAATTCGTATCATGGATTCATGGTTGTCTTCGGGCACTCAGGATAGAAAGAGAAAGCCGGGCAGTAGGAATGTTAACGAACGAGGTACGACCAATGAGAAAAAAGTTAACGGCGAGGTGGCATATGGGGACACCTGGCCGAGAAAGGCAGAAGCTTTGTTTTGCCTCCTGAGATTCACGATGGCGGCCGGCTGTATGGGTTGGCTAGAGATGGACAGAGTGAGGGGGAGAAGCGCCAGTGGGGAGGGTCGAGAGCCGAACTGCAAGTTGAGATCGTCAAATGCTTCGATGGTAGACGTAAAGAAACACGCTGCAGGGGAGGCCGCCCACACCCCGGAGGTGAGATCGGGAAGGTCGAGAGTAGGTGTAGGTGGGTGGTCTTTCGATAACAGAACCGATAATTCATCTTCCTTCTGAGCCAGAGCGGCTTTGTGGCAATTTCCCAGTTATTATCAATAATTGATCTATCTACTCTACTGGGTTACCTATCTCCTCTCTATCCCGTTGCCCGCCTCTTTTCCCGCATGCCCGATTCAGCGTCGTCGGTCTTATTCTCTTTGTTACCTGCGAACGCCGATTGGTAAATCAAGTCCGCATGAGCTCTCGGATTTTTCTCCGCATCCGGGACAACCAATTGTCGCCCGGCTGGTGCGAGGCTGAAGAAGAAAAATGTGCCGTACCGTTGTCATGATTCGGCGGCGCATGGGAATTCAAATTCGTTGAGAATGTCGAATCATTCGCGTCAGCATTGCTGCTCGTGGCCTTCTTCGTATTTCGACCTTCCACGTCATCGGCGTACTCCTGGAGAATTTCTCGTTGGCGATCCGTCAGAGATCTGACCAATTCGTCAACACATCGAGGGAAACGAGGCTGTTTTCCGAAACACTTGCCTTGGAATTTGCACAGTGAACGTTACGAACAGGTCACCCTTTTCTCCACCGAACACAGGCTGGACTCCATGGTTTTTGAGGACCATTTCTTGGCCTTGTTGCGTACTACCAGGTACGCGAACGTCCACGTCGCCGTCCAAAGTAGGAACACGGACTCTTCCCCCAAGTAATGCGGTATGAAGAGGTATGCGAGCATCGTGGTAGATATTGGATCCTTGCCTCCTGAATACCTTTGAAACTGCAACGTTCACACGCACGAGGAGGTCGCCAACGGGACCTTTGCCATGGTCAGGTGCATCACCAGCGTTAGGGACTCGAATGGTCATGCCATCCTCAATTCCTATAGTTCAAAAATGCCGTGATCAGAGTGTGAGCGCTCAGGAAAAGGCGACTAACCGGCGGGAATATCAACTCTGACACTCTTTCGACCCCTTACCTTACCGATGCCATCACACTCTCGGCAGTGGTGCCCACGAGGTATAACCGTCCCCACGCCTTGACAAGTCGGACACGTGCTTGCCATCTGGAATCCGCTGTCAATTACGAATGTCCTAGTTCCTGAACCGTTACATGTAGGGCACTTGGAGCGTTGAGACCCCGCTTTCAGTCCAGTCCCCGTACATGCCCCGCAGTCTACGACTGGGTTCACTTTGATAGTCCGTGAGGTGCCTTTGGCCGCTTCCATGAAGCTCACTCCGACACTTGCTTCGATATCCGCACCCCTAACATTCTGCGTAAAAGCAGAAGCACCTCCGCGACCTCTCCCTCCAAGAGCGCCAAAAAGTTGATCAAAAAGGTCGGATTGTCCGCCACCACGACCAAACGTTGACCCAAAGCCGCCTGTGAATGGATTACGGCCAAATGCTTCTGGGTCAAACCCGGGCTGTTGAGAGCTTGCACCATACTGATCGAAAGCTGCCCTCTTCTTTTCATCTTTCAGAATCTGGGCGCGCCGGTCAGGGCAGCAGCGGCAACTACTACAATTACTGACACACATCATATGCCTCTTGAATTTCAACAAACTTGTCCTGGGCGTTCTTGTCGGGGTTTGTGTCTGGATGATATTTGCGGGCCAGCTGGATAAGTGTCAACCGGGGGGGGGCACGCATTGGAAGCACCGTGAGCGGGACGGGTCACGCACAGAAAAATAGACCTTCTTAATTTCAGCCGGAGTTGCGTCGCTGCTCACGCCGAGGACTTGGTAAGGATCTTTTGGAGCATGGGAGGGCCTAGATGCATGAAAAAACCGCTACAAGAACAGGTGTATGAAAGGACGTCCCGGGAAGGAAGGATAAAGACAGTCAGTCACCTTGCTGAATTGGCTCCGAGCGCAGGGCAGCTTCGGATCCCGTAGATGGTAGAGGGATAAGAGGCACCTCATAGATAAAGGGTTTATTGGAGACCGAGGACATGAGTAATATGAGATAAAGGAATGAACACCTTGAGAAGGCAAACGGAGGGACATCATATGCGGGCGATCGTGACGACGACGAGTGAACCGCGCCTCTCGCGTCTATTTGGCGTTGTTTGTCCCCGCAAAATAAAATATTCTGCGAATCTGTGCCGCTTTATGTATTTACTTTTGTTTTGATTAATCACGTGAGCACTCTTGGCGCGGCACTTTTTATCTCCTCCGCGGGTTTGGGTCATCGCGCTGCCTCTCATCCAGCTCTCGCCTATTATCGTTTTTGGACCTCGTGACGAGTATTCCTACACTTTCTGGCAATTGTAAGTGCTCGGTACTTTCGAATTCCCGGCGAAATGTCTCCGATGGTACTCACATGAGGACCCATCTTGCATTTCTCCATCCATTAATCATAATCCAATGTTGCATTCCTTAGTTGGCGTAACTTGCGCACAGTGGAACGCCGTTTCATTAACCTGTGCGCTCGGCCATTGTAAGGTACTACGTTCTACTAACGTTCTATGAACCATTCCGAACGGTTACCCCGGATGGGGCACCGTAGTTACCGGCTTTCCGTAAATTGTCGATCGTTCACTGGCTCATCTACCAGCCTTGCCACCCCGGATTGCACGGTAATTACGCCTTCGGGTCCTCCATTGTTCCCTTTCATTTCATCACGACTGCGCAATGCCCAGAACTGAATGTGTCCCCACGTTTCGAGGTCTACCTTTATTTTAGGTTCACCACTATAATGTAATATCTCTGCAGGCGGGCAAAGATGATGTACCCAAAGAATATTCCGAAGACCCACCATCACGATAGATGTCCGCCAACCCTATCCGAGTTAGGATAGAGTCCTAGCTGCCCACCATGACTTCCCGTATGACACCACAATCTCATCTCCCTTTCTTATCCCTGAAGCAAGACTCCAGATACCCATCCTGAGGTCGCCATTGCCTGTCCACCGATCTGCGAATTGAGCGTTTGGCTTCGGTCTGATGCCACGGTAGTCATTCACAAATCGGGCCTCATTTCCCATCGTGGCCGCGTCCACCCCGACGTTTTCACCGCCTGGGAAGCGGTAGAGTGAAATGTCATAGTCAGATGTAGGTCGCTCGTCGGAATGTACTTCTCCAATATATTCGACTATAAGAGTCTGTGGGGGGATTTTCTTGGTCGCGAATAGACCGTGCTGCCCGTGGGCCGGATGTGAAGGGTCCACAATTGCACGGATCTGGCCGAGAGAGGGTGGTGCTGATGGCAATGAAACACCCTTTGAACGATCTCCTTTTAAGAATGACAGGGCATCGCCCGAGACTGAAGAGTGGAAATAGGGAGTGGTCGAGTACTGAACATGAGTAGGCCAACTTTTGGGAGGACGAGTCATAGAGAAGTAGCACAGTACAAGATGCGTGGGAGATCTTTTCCCAAATCTGTTCTGTCGTGACTCCCGACTCGCTGCTCCGTCTGTCCACATCCCCCCTCGGTTGATCCACGATGGGTCGTGTGGCCACCACTTCAGTAGCGCGCATTTATGCAGATGTGAATGCGAAGCTCGGCCCATCGTGGCATGAGTATGGTGAGCTTGCTGCTATTTCCTTCTCCAGCGTGTGTGGTCTCTTATTCCTTCCAGACAACTTGCAAGTACAATGGGGGTCTCAGGATCACTATGAGATTGTGCGGAAGGTGGGACGTGGAAAGTACTCTGAGGTACGTTTCTTTTTCACCTAATGTCACCCTTAGTCTTGAGCTTTTCCTAGGTCTTTGAGGGCGTCAATATTGCAAATGACGAAAAGTGTATTATCAAAGTGCTAAAACCAGTAAAGAAGAAGAAAATCAAACGTGAGATCAAAATCTTGCAAAATCTCGCGGGTGGACCGAATATTGTCGCATTGCTTGATGTCGTTCGGGATCCGTTGTCAAAAATCCCTAGTCTTGTTACTGAATACGTCAACAACATCGACTTTAAGGTCCTCTATCCCCGTTTCAGCGATATGGATGTTAGGTTCTACATGTTGGAGCTCTTGAAGGTACCAATCATATTTTTTCTCACCATGTCGTTATCTCAGATTTCGGCAGGCGTTGGATTTCTGTCATTCCAAAGGTATCATGCACCGCGATGTGAAGCCGCACAACGTCATGATCGACCACGAACGACGCAAGGTATTCTTTTTCGCACCCCGCCAAATTCCGTTCGTATAACCAACGTGCATCGCAGCTGCGACTTATAGATTGGGGCTTGGCCGAATTTTATCACCCAAGGACGCAGTATAATGTTCGGGTCGCTTCACGCTACTTTAAGGGACCGGAGCTACTTGTAGACTTCCAAGAATATGACTACAGTCTGGATATGTGGAGCTTTGGCTGCATGTTCGCATCAATGGTACGTGGACTCTGTCTGGCGTGTTTAACTCCACCAACGCGTGGATTTCAGATTTTCAGAAAAGAACCCTTCTTCCACGGCCACGACAACTACGACCAGCTTGTGAAAATCACCAAGGTCTTGGGAACGGATGAGCTGTATGCATACCTTGAAAAATACGATATCGAGCTTGATGCACAATACGATGAGATTTTGGGAAGGCGAGTGAAGTCATTGAATACTGAATTACAGCTTTTCAACGTAAATCTACCATGCAGGTATCAGAGGAAACCGTGGACGCGCTTCATTACCTCCGAGAATCAGCGGTATATCACAAACGAGGCCATTGATTTTTTGGATAAACTTCTCCGCTATGATCATCAGGACCGTCTGACTGCCCGTGAAGCACAGGTGCACCCCTATTTTGGTGTGCTTCCATTCATGTCTGCATATAGATAATAGGTTAATTGTAGCAATCCAGATCCCGTTAGAAACTCCTCAACAGTCGAGGAGAACGATGGGACGCTGGTGTAGACCGTCGTACTCATCGGAGGTCTTATTCATAAACCCAACCAGGTTGTTTGCGGTGCTCACTTTAATCTCTCTGTACTTATCCTATCCAGAATTGTCTTTCAGCAGGCATCGGATACATCCTTGTAGGCACTTGGGACATGTGTTATAATGACATATTATTCCTCTTGGAACCGCATTTCTACTGAAGGTTGGCCGTACGTGCATCAACCTTAGAGCTGATCGTGGCATAAAGCTTTCACGATCATGTGCGGCGATCGTACACCATTACCAACCATTTGATTCATCACCTACTCTTGTGGGCATAGTTAGAAGATGTGTCCCTTCTGGAGTGCATGAGCACGCTTCTTGAAAGACAAATGTTTCTGACTTCTCCATGCTTACAGCGCACATGTTCAGTGCGACTCCACACATGAGTTAATTCTTCCAGTTTCTATTACCTGACTCCAGTGTGCTCGACATACGCGTACTCACTATACCAACGTGTCCACCTTTCTTACGAGACCTGAGTCCCTGGATAAAATCGCCAACTGTTTTTGGCACTCGCCGCACGACCTCCTCCGAATTGGTGCCCTTCGCACCGCTACCGATGTTGGGGCCAGAACACAAACGTAACTTCCTAAAGGCCATTAAACGATATGCGGATTTCCAAAGAAAAAGGCTTTGGAACATCATCGCCGAGATCGTCAAGTCAGTCATTTGCTGACTATACTAGCATACTCTGACCATCGAATTCGGAGCCTCATCAGAGTAATGCTACCAGACGTCATCCCAGCCGCATTGTTACTTTTTTTTTCTGGAGAAGCAGGGCCCCGTTTCTAAATCTGGCTAAAGTGAGAATTTTCTGTATCGAATCCTGGCCTCAGCATTTTGACTGGCTCCGTAGATTTACCACTCGTGACCGTAATGGTTATCTCACTTTTTCAGGGACCGCCGTGCTGGGGCTGCTTCTGGCATTCGGATTTTTTGTGTCCAGGCCGGTTTACTGTAAAGGTAAAATTAGTAATGCTGCACAGTCAGTTCCAAGGTTCATTTGATTTTTCCAAAAGACTCCTGAAGGAAGTGTACTATCATCGGGGTTCGCGGTGCTTTTTGTTTCCCTCCTTTCCCAGCAGGGTCCGTGTCAAGGGCGGACCAGGCAGGCACCAGGAATACCACTTTCACGGGATGAGTGTTTCCCCGTTGTAAACGGGAGCTATGGTAAACTTGTGAGATTTCCAGCCTTGTTTGGTTGGTCCGATCGACTGTTTAGCATTTTGCAGCTAGCACCGCGTTGTCGGCGGATCCGCAACGCGCAACGCTCACTCCGTCTTGTGAAGGAACTAGACAACAAATTTTGACGCAGTTTACGTACAAGTTGGGCGTGACCCATTATTCCTTCCCCTGCTGCCACGCTGATTCCTATACCGTCTCTCCCGGCCCGATATTTTCAGAGACAATACTGTACCCGTGTGGATTGCAAATTTTTTTAACCGTGACACGTTTCTAATTGGTCAAGTTTTGGGGGCTTCGGTTGGTCGGTCTTTGCTGAGAACCGAGATGTTAATACGTGTTCCGCACATCGGCCTATTTGGTCCCTTTCCACGATGCCGCAGGAACAATCGGACGATGGGTCCCTTAGCCCCGACAAGAAGCTGGTGTGCCGAGTGGTGAGTGGCGACACAAGTGGTCGGCACGACTCCTATCACGCACCTGCTCTGCCATGGAGATAAGGGAAACATTTCTATCCACTAAAGGTGATATATTCTTATGATGCCCTTACGGACATGATAATAACGTTGGGAATTTGGCGCTGATAGCCCCATGTCAGTCCAATAGCCGTAACTATCTCGATGTAGGGAATGTATTAGGTTTGTCGTTTCGTTTACTCTGTGCTTGCCTTTTGAGTTAAGGGGGACAATGTGGATGGTACTCTAGTGTCCTTCCGCGGGCGGTATTCGGAGTCTCGGATCTCTACCTTTGTCATGCACGATTCTGTACACACAAGATCGGCTCTCACGCATCCATCATCTAAGGTCACCAAAGACTCCGAAATTCCATGTCAAGCGCTGGTCTACAATAAGAGTGCTAACAAAACTTGTAACAACCGGAGCGCTACCAGCGATTTGGGTCAGACTCTCTTTGATTGCGCAAATCAGTGAGCGCGTGCTCTGGGCTAGAGCGGCGTAGAAGCCACGCACTCAACTCCAGCTCCATGCCCAATTGAGTATACACGGGAAGCTAGGCTGGGGCCACGCCCTGCAGTGGCTCCGTATAACCTGATACCATACCAATGATTGCCAATCGTCTGTGGACGCGTTTCGAGGTTGGAGCGACAAGTACGTAACATCGCTTCCCTCTCTAATGTGGCTGATAATGGACATCGAGGATACAGATGCAGGCTGGACTGACAATCGATTTTTTACATCCCCGTAACTGAAGAAGCGCACCCCGGTCATAGAAAAGGGCGCGGTGACTAGAGTCGGCGCCGGCTCTCATGTGTGACCTACGTCATCTAGAAAAACGTCCTTGTAAAGCACTATGTAACTCAGTGATTGGGTAAAGGAAGGAACAAGAATCATCTTTCTGAACTTGGGTGACACACAAACGTACTACTGTACATGGATCCAGGTGCCGTACGAATGAATATAGACATAGAAATTCCGTGTTAATTCACCAATTTTCGATTGGAAACTGGGCGAGATCACATTTTGTCGCAGCTTTGGGGTGCTCAATTCTGGAACGTAATAAATTCACCGAAAGTAAACCTTGTACCCCAGATGCCTCAGCACGGACAGGTGACTGCATAATTGGCCGTGATGAACGAAAAGTTGGGCGCGCATGCACCGTTTCTGGATGTGATGCACGAAGAGGGGGCGGGAAAGTGTGATCAGGTGGAGCCAAAGAACGGTTTCCGTATGAAATACAATACAAGTCAGGGCGTATCTTTCAGATCAGCAGCTTCGAACCTGTGGGAGCCTAAATACACCCTAGGAGCACGCCGATATACGGAGGAAAGACGTGTGAAGTTTACTCTATTTGATGGAAAGCACATTGATATCGTCCGTATGCCAAGGCGCATCATATTCTCCGTGATACCCTCGCCCTTGATTGTGATCGTCTGCTCAAGCCCAAAGCCCATCACCAAAACACGCGCTTCTCGGATATGCTGTATGAAGATATTCGCCCAGTCAACCAATCAGTTTGGTTTCCAGTTCCGGCTGATGCGCTCTTTGACAGCTGCATCACCCACAAAGAATCCCACCTGCTCAGAAGGTGAGCATAAAAGATAGACGTGAACTCACACATCCTTGTACACATCGAACACTTACTACACGTTTAGGGTTTCTCAACGTGGGCACGGGGAGTCCAACGAGTAAAGCCAAGTCATATGGGGATAGCAACTTGAAGCGTGAGGACTCCAAGGGTGACGTCGATCAGGTCACGCAACAGATGGATGTGACCAAGCAATCACGGGCAAGTCGGAGCGCGTTCTAAGAATATCTATGCCAAGACAATGTGACAAAAATAGAAACGTGCCGTATACAAAGTTGTCTCGCATTCTCCCTCACTGGGACCTCGCCGTGCTCCTTACTGCCTGCGCCCTCTCCTGCTTTGGGGCCAAATGCTGAGCAAAATTAGAAACGAGACTTGAGTGGAGGGAGAGAGGAGGGGCTGAAGAGAGTACCCTGGGCCCAGCTTCGGAAAGAAAAAATAGCGCGTTGGCTTGGCATTTCTAAATATACAGCAGGGATGACTTGGCTTTTGCTCAAAAGACTTTGGCTTGGCTTTTGGCTGCTCAACTCGCCCATGACTTCCATCTCTCATCCCTCAGATGACCATCCTCGCTCTCAAAAGTCTCTTCTCGCCTCCACATGGCAGGTTCTCGACCAGGTATCCTCCTTTTTTTCTCTCTTCCCCTGACCTCCCTTATCTCTTTTCTAGCCCCCACCACCGACTCTAAGAGAAATCCTAGGAGCCTATCGCTCGCGAGGGGATGGCGATCGCGAGATGCTGATGGCCATGCTGAATGCTAAGAGCGCCGAGGACCAGGTACCAACGTTCATAACCTGCTCCTCCTATGTGTATCCATCTTTACTCTACAGAGGATAGCTTCGGTTGCTTCTCTCCATCGCTCCATGCTCGAATACTATCAGGTATTCTCGAGGCAGGCGCAGGAAGCGCCTTGCCCTCCCGTATCGAATCCACTAGGACCATCACCTCATAGCGGCGCCTATCAATCCGCAGGTTCTAATGCGGCACAGACTTCGCATTGTGCATACAATCACGTCGATATGCCAAGCCAACATACTGCACGCGTATATTCGCATAAGCGTACTCGGACTTCAGGTTCCCCGCCGTCCACGTACCACTCCGTTCCATATTCCTATACTCCCTCACCGCCTCCCGGCCCATCATCACCGTATTCCTCGTGCAGTGCCTCTGTCGATCAGTCTCCACGCTCGAAAGATGCCATGGCGATTGGATCGTTACTGAGCCTGGACCCCCGGCATCCGCGCGATGAGGTCGATGATTCATTACAGAACGATCCGATACGCGAGGATAGATTGCCATTGTGCCGACAGTGATTGCGCATCGTCTGTGTAGGCTGGTCTCTAGTTTCTCTTTTTTTGGGTCACGCGTTTCGCGGTACATCATTTCCCCTCGGCATGTTGTATTAGTACTTTGTTTGCTGTGTTGTTACGTTCTCCTATAGAGTATCGCGTTCACGTCCACTCACTGGCATAGATCAAGTGCAAACGCGTGAGAATGATTCGCTATTTGATCTATCTGATCATCTGCTTAAATTTTACTCCCAAATTTTACTCTCCCACATAATAAAAAAGAACGCTTTGGTCTTGTTCTCTCATGGCCCCACCATTCCCTTGCCTCCGTGCAACCCACCTTTCGCGTCAGAAACCCCGCTTCATCTACTATGGATACCCAATCTTCTCCGCTTAATTTCGCCCCCAAGATATTTATCAATGATCGCGAGTTAGTCGATCATGAATCTGTCGACAACGCCGATATCTATCGTGGAGACAGACCCACCACACCCCAAACTCAAGAGTCGGAGTCTGCAGCGTCCCTGAAATCAATTTCGATCGCGTCTTCGGGCTCGTCTCGTCTGCCTGGTGGACGACTTGGTGCTCTTGCAACACGCTTGGAGAAAGCAATCACGCGCTGGGCGCGCAAAAATTGGGCAGACTCATCTTCTTCCATAATCTCGAGCGCCACCTCGGACACTTCCCGCTGGTCCTTCCGCACCACCAACAGGTCATCTCGTAGTCGTCGCCCACCTAGCATTGCAGACATTCTGCACCGTGAGGAGTCTGAGCGAGCCGTGGCTGCGCGCATAAGGGCCCGTGAGATCAGTCGTATTGTCCCTCGCGAGTTCAACCTCTATGCTCCTCCTCCGTCTCACTCGCAGGACGCAGAGACAATCGAGGAGGGACAACGGGTTGTGCGCACGTTCGCACTAGATGTGATGCTCCCACATCTGAATCCGTTATTGCGAAGCTCGGGTAAACACCGTCGTCCCCGAAAGCGCTCACGCATCCCTAGAACTGAGCTCGACTGTCATCATCACCACCATCAGCGCCACCTTCATCCCCACCAGGCTCACTCAGCGGAGGACGAATCCCACGATGTATCTCATAATGATGCACTTCGCGGCCCATCGCTCACGGCAGGGAAAGGGAAAGAAAAGGTCCCTTCTACCATGCCACTACCAGACGCACTACAAACCTCGTCCGAGTCAACATCTCGGAGAGATCCGGTCGCTGGAAAGCCGCGACAGGCCTGGTGGCTTGATGTCGCAAGTCCAACTTGGGGAGATATGAAGACACTTGGTCGGGTAAATAAAATGCGGCTTATTTTGATTGTCAAGCTGACTCGAGGAACAGTTACTGCATCTCCACCCATTGACCCTGGAGGACATCTTACAACGGGAATCACGCGAGAAATTGGAGCTATTTCCAAAGCTTGGTTATTATTTCATCATCCTTCGTACAGTTGAATACTCGACTCGTCATGACCGGCTTGAAACCATTAGTCAAAGGACAGGCAATTCGCAGCTTCCAGTACAGGGTGTTGCAAATGAGACGTGCATATATCTCGTTGTGTTCCGAGATGGCATCTGCACCGTGAGTTGTGTCGTACATCTACCTACGCCCACTCTTTATTGATGACACTGCAGTTCCATTTTTCAAATATCTCAGGTAAACGCTTCTAGTGACACGTATTTACATTATTGATGTCGTGATGCAGAGCATCTCGACCATGTCCGCGGAAAGCTCCAGACTACTGCACAAATCGCTGGCAGGTCGTCTGGTAAGCTAACATTGCGTTTTGTCAATTTGGAGGTTCACTTCACCTCCAGCTTGGATTGCTCACGGAATACTTGACTCAGTCGTCGATTCATTCTTTCCTCTCGTGGAAGAGATTGAAGAACATGTCATGGCTATCGAATCCATCGTACACAACGAAGATCATCCGGCGTCTATCATCACACCCATACCCCCTGCCAACTCACGGACGTCGCGGATCCTACCAGCTGGGGAAATTATACCTCCAGCCAACGCGTCAGCACCGCGGGCCCTTCCAGCTGAGGGGAAAGTCACTACCGGATCTTCTGCCGTTGACGAAAAGCACGCCTTCTCCAGAGACGTGGCTTCCGTAAAGACGGTCATGACGCAGTTCTCGCTTCCTAAGCTGACCTATGGTCTCATGTTACGGCGTTGGCGGCGTGCCATTTCTCGCTTTTTCAAGTTTTGCATGAGAGACAAGCCGCGTAAAGTCGAGCCGAGGTTTACCCGCGCATCCTTCGATCTCCACCGCATGGCGCGAACGAGGCGCTTGGCCACGGCCGTGGCACGCGTGTTGGCGACCAAACCGGAGGTCGTTGCCGGGATCCGCAAGCGGCTGCTGGCCTCCTCCAATGGCCCAGATGCCGGTGATGACGCAGAAGTCGCCATCTATTTTGGCGACGTCCAAGGTGAGGGCCGCGAACATCGGACTGTATGACGTATCGGCTGAATATGACTTGTGTAGACCATATCCTTACGTTACAGCAGTCCTTGGCGCACTACGAGCGGATGTTGAGCGAATCACATCCGATGTACATACAGAACTTGCATTTCGATCTATCGCGTGCGCGCGCTTTGAGCGACTTTGCAATGCTTGTACTTGCCACTGTCAGTGTGATGATCGTCCCGGCGTCGGTGTTCATTGGTACGTGTACCCTCTGTGGTTATTCGTCCACTAATCAAGTCGATGAATGACTATAGGAATCTTCTCGATGAACGTTCACCTACCCCGCAATAATAACGGAGAACATTGGATTTTTGGGGTGTGTGTCGCGGTTATTCTGTATATATTGGCTTTTATACTGGGTCTGGTAAGGTATTGGTGGGTGAGTGCGAAGCGGGGGATTAAATTGGAATAATGGGTGATTGACTACCATTGTCCTCGAGCAGTGACAATGCTATCATCACAGCTATCGTCAGGCCAGAATAAATTTCAACGTAGTGCCAGTCAATATGATAATTTCTTGTTCATTTTTATTTACGTTGTCCATGCCACTGACAAAGAAATGACGAGTGATACCAAAAGTCGTATAATGGTATATGGCTGAGGTCCATCACTTTTCTTTGGAATACTCTTGTGCACGAATGCCCACAGACGCCAATTTATGTAGCCGGAATGCCATATCGACCCCAATCCATAGTGGAATGATGAAAAATGGCACGTAACTGAAGAGGAGCAAAATGCGCTGTTCAGAGGTAATAGAAATGACCTTTTGCGCAAAGGTTGCGGCAGACGTCGTAGGGGTATCTATGATCATCGCAATGCACGCAAGAGTAGTTGTGCACGTGGATGCACCGTACAGCGCAAGGAGGCTGTATATCCCTGGCGAGTCTGAAATGCAATTCAGAATTCAAGACAATACAAAAAAGGGGGTGGAGGGGAGGGCATGCACGATAGACACGCAACTCACCTCGCCAGAGGCCATTAGCACCGAGAACAAATACTGGAAGTTGAAAAAGACTATAGGGCCCGAAATGTAGGTCTGATCAGGGTTTCATCTCAAGGCAGAAAGGAGAGAGATCGTACGTACGCTTCAAGATACAGGAATGACTTGAACCAGGCGAGGTCGGATCCATTCCCGAGAATACCCATTGCACGACCTACGAGTGGATCCCCAGACATCCCAACGTACCAAAAGGGGATCTCTTGTATTAACTTCGGGACGAGTAATTTCGGCCATATCACCTGGCAGTCTACCAACAACGTGGATGGTATATGAACCTATTTTCAAAAAAGGATATTTTTTTTGGAAATGGTAAGCTACCAGGATACAGGATAGAAGGATGCACGCATGCACAACTTCGCCGATGGTGCGGCGGAAGAGGGGATGCAAAATGGGTAGGGTACTGTAGTGGCAATTTATGATATAGGGTTGTGGATAGATAATGGGGTGATGAAGACGGAACAGAAGAACACGTACCAAGAAAAAGATGAAGTAAACGAGATCCATCGGTCGAGAAGACAGAGGTCTCCGACTCGGAGTCTGAGCGTCCATCTTGCCAGTACCAGTACTAGTGTTTGCCATGGAATGTGGTTGGATCGACCAAAAATTTTGGTGACAAATTATTTTATTGGTTGTCAACCGTCTTTTATTGTTGTGGTCGTTGACGTTTTTAAAAATTAGGGGGGGGGGGGGGGAAAAAAAGCAATTTACGCGGCCAGGTGGTACGGGGTTGTAATTATGTGGATGAGTTGTGGGGGTTGCAGGGAGATGATGAAATGAAAATGGGTTTACCTCCTACCGTACCGCGAAAAGTCGGATGGAAATATTGAAAAAAAAAAAAGAGTAAACAGAGAGCGCTCCGCGCACATCTCGGGCGATTCAATCGATCGAAGATCCAGAGGCAATATGATATGATATCCATTATATCCACTGGCAGGGCACTTGAAGCTAGCACTTATTCTATTCGGAGATTCGGTGGATCCTGTGAAAAAAGGATTAGCAGTTAAGCAGACAGGCAGGGACAGCTCGGCCCTGACAGCGACTTGGCCGTCATGATAATTGAAAAAAAAAAAAAACAGGACTTCTGGTTGGAATTCCCGCTCCTTCGCATATTTGTTATCTTGATACGTAGTCTCGCAATCAACGTTAATCAACTCCAATCTGGGTGGACTGACTCGATGCGACATCGGTTTGATCTTCTTCCTTTGGAGGAAGATGGTACAGTGCCTTCTACTGCGCACCCTCTGATCTTGATCGTGTAATGCATCCGACCGCTTCGACTACCGTCCAATACTGCACCCCACCCAAAGTTCCAGAAAAACGTGCATTCATATCCACGATATCTATGGTTATATAAACATAATAGGCCTCGATAATAACTTGATTCATTCATTCACAAATGACACCCTTATCGCCTGTCAATGGCGCCCAATCGACTGGGTATAACTTACACGAAAACTGAAGGCCGCATTGTAGCGTCCATGCAGCCTCAATTACGATAGATTGTATTGGATCAGGCTCATAAATAGTTTGACATTTGCATTTGGGGCGCCACTGTTCAGCTGCCCGCTGCGCTCTCACGTTTAGTATCGGCGGCGATAACGGCGCGCTTACTTTCATCGACAACAGCTTGAACTATTTAGTAAAGAAAACCATCAGTGAAAAACAATGGTTATATAAGAAACAAAACAGAAAATTTACCTCGCTGTTTGTAATTCGCTTCCTTGTCCCTCAAGCGATCAAAACTTGCGATCATGCGCTCCTCACGAGCACGTAAGGCAGTATCCTCGCGCTGCAGAGTATCGGACTCGAGGCGCAGACGTTCGAGAGCATTTGTGATCGTAAAGCGTAGGTCCTTCACACTAGATATCTCTTCCTGAAACTTCTTGCGGGCATCCTCGAGCTCACTACCTGCGCCGGACGTCAGGACCCAATACAGCACATACGTAAAGGAGACAGACCGGCAAATTCAGCTGCGTACACGACGTGATCAAACTTAGTTAGGTAATCGGCCCAATCGCGGTCCATGGCCCACGACACCACCTTCGGCGTGCCATTCGCGCTGGAGCGACCGCCATTTTGCTTGAGACTGCTACGTCGCCGCATAAGAGGACGCGACGGCCCGGCCATGGGTTGGCCTGGAAAGACGGACACAGAGGGCTCAGGGACGGGTGGTGCCACCGGTCCTGTGGGCGCGAATGACTCGATAAAAGGCTCGGGGATGCCCTGCATCAGCGGAGGCTGTCCGGATTCCATGACGGATTCTGGAGAAGTTGCCATCATGGCAGCGGCTAACTCGGCCATTGGTGCAAGCATGCTCGGCGGGCGGTAAAGGTGAGGGAGTGGATCCGGGGAGACAGCATCCCCACGCGTCGCTGCATCGCTGGATAACGGGCTTTCCTCGTCAGGACGTTGAGGCGTGTCCCCGTACGGGTTTGTGAGAGCAGTGGGCGGTGGGGGGGACTCGGTCCGCTCTTCTACGACGGGAGAGAGGTAAGCGTTGCGTAACGGGATAGTCTGGGAGTGAACCAAGGGCCGTTGGCGAGGTGACTCCACGGACGCGCGGGAGTCGACGTAATTCGAGCTGCGTGTGGACCCGGACCCATGACGCCTTACGCTACCTGGTGCCCGAGTCGATTGACCACGTTGCGGCAGAGCCGAAGAAATTGGGACTCGAGGCTGGCGAGGGCTGCGTGACGGTTGCGCATGAACGTACGTTTGGATTGAGGACTGAGATTGCGTGTTTGTTGTCTCTGCCGATGGTTGCCGGCGGACCTCCTTTGTGCTCCTCTTGCCACGTTCCTGATCGCGCAACCAACGTTCCATTTCTTTGAGGCGAAAATCGGGCGGTGCGTGAACGATACGAAAGGCAGTGGGAACTGTGCCGGGGGTGTTCGTCACGCGGGACAGACGCTGACATTTGCGTATCATACGGTCTTTCAGGTGCCGTATGTGGAGGATGCGGTCCCAGTCGGCGGTCCTACCCCTTTCCAGCTCCGAGGACTCATACTGGAGAAGTTGGCTGTAGAGGAGCGCGGTTTTGGGGGGTAATAGAACCTGAAATGACGAATAAGAGTAGGTCTTGGTGTCAGTGGGTAACACACCTTGAGCTCATTGGGAGTGTCAGTACATTGAAGATAACGCCACCCTGTCCGCGATTGGGGTTCGTAAGGTTCGAGCTGGCCTCTGACGGGGCTGGTTTTAAAATAGGCAAGGCTGGGGTTGTCGTGGGGGGCGGAGGACATGTTTGTTAATTTAGAGAGGTGTATACACTGGGGCGGGGGGATTTCATATATACAGAGCCGAGTTGTGGTTGGCTGTACAGTATGCCCACGGGGAGCGGGAGGTAGAGGGGGCTGTTCAGCTCGATGGCCTCGAGTAGGAGGTGTGACCAAAAATAACGGGATTTGCCTCGTGGCAGGTTGGAGTCAAACCTTATGTTATACTCGAGGCAGTCATAGGAAACCGACCGCGTATTAGGACTAAGTATGGACATCGACAGCGGTAGCCAGCTATCACATGGAAACAGTCCGGCGAAACAGCCCTGTCACTCTCGTTTTCCTCTTCCCATTCCCCGCCTCTCTCCCATGTCGTCGGCCCTCGCTCGTTATGAATCCTTTCTACTTCAGAATGTTTCGACAATATCTTCCCTCGAATCAACCCTTCGTTCAATTACCTGGCTCCTCCCTGGCCGGTTCAAGGACGCGGAACTTGTTTCTGAGGCCTGTTAGTAGTCATCCTCGATTTCTCGAGTTTCCTCCTGACCCTTTCTTCAGTGTCGACATCGCTCAATGCCCTGAGCTTATACCACGACACTCTACTTCACAGGGCAGCCGGAAACGAGCCAAAATACAGGCCTCTACTCCCGCCCAGTCTACACTCACGATTCACTCGTGCCTGGGCGGACACACACAATCGATACAGATGGACAGCGAGAACACTAGAGCTTATCCGGTTTGTTGAGCTTCTCCTGGAGATGGGACTTCGAAGAAGGGTTAGTTCAAAAAGTCGGTGGAGAGCGATTTCGCTGTTAGAGGCGATCAAGTAAGTGGCGATGAATGTATCGATGTCCTGATGTGAATCCTATCTCTTACATAGGGTCGTACTCAAGTTCACACTTTTGCGTATCACTCGTCGACCGTTAATGTCGCCACCCATCCCCGAACGTGACATCGACCCAGAGAGTCTATCACCCCCTTCCACCCATTCATCACCAACTCTCGTTTCGTCTTCATTAGGCTCTTCTCCCCCAAGTACTCCTGAGCACTTGCGGAATAACCACGAGCCATTGCCAGCTCATCCACTACTTACGGCACCCCCGCCTACTAACAAGACCTCTGTGGTCGAGGATTTCCTTTTGTCCAAAGCGCTGACGACATCGTCTGTGAAACACCCTACATCGCTCGTCAAACCGCTTTTATCTCCCCAGGAGTGGATTGCCGAAAGCATTCATATTTTTCGGCCACTCATTTACGGTTAGATCGCTAGTCCACATCCATTACCCTTTAGCAACTAACACGCCACCAGTGCTTCTCCTGTCTTCTGATCGAGAACGCAAATCGAGTCGACCACTAATGATTTCCCTTACTCTCGAACTTGTATCACGCAATCTGCGTCGTACACCCTCAAATTCGTCCGCTCTTGAGCGCCAGGAGTATGCTCGGAGAGACCGTGATCTGTTTTGGTATCTCTTCCGGGGCTCGATCTGGGAGAGCTGGACGCGGTATGGCGTCATGTCCCACCTCCATAATTCGATGATTCTAAACATTTTGCTTTCATAGGCCCAAGTTGGAATCGTTCGCTGAAAGTAGTGCACAATGGCCTCTATTGAATATTCTCGGTGCTTTACTACGTGACTGGATGCCACTTATCGACGAATATCATTATTGTAAGTTCGTTCATCTTCACTCCCTTCCCTGCGCTCACCTTTGCACACAGATACGTCCACGTAATCCGATTCACGTCGTTGTTCACATCATCTATTAATCCTTGTCGTGAAGTATTCTTCCATTGTTCGGGGTCCTATCTACGTTTCGACTGTGTGTCTGTTTATGGCTATCTACAGTACCCACGCTGTTCTCGTCCCGATGCCCTTATTATGTACCTATCTCCCGTCACCATTGTTGTCTCGAGACCATATCTCAACCAGAATTCATTCCAATCTCGACACCTACGGATGACCAGCTCATTGAGACACAATTTGTCCACTGGAGTTCGCACGTTGCACCATCGTAAGCATATCCTTATGACCAGGTTTATTGAACCATCCCGTGCAATGATGGACAAGGAGTGACATCCATATATTATGCGGTGAATCACGGAAAAGGAAATTTAGTCAGCAAGGCAGGATTGGTCAGCACTAAAACAC
>QFEZ01000077.1:45942-58279 GCA_003316425.1 Russula lepida
GGTGCCGCTGGGGATTACATAACACTGTTATTACATAAGAGTTTCCTGGCTTGGCTTTTCTCAGACGACGGTCTGGTTGTTATTAACACTAACCCTTTCATTGTCCATCCACATATCCTGAAAATGTCTGAAAACGGTACTGCAATCAATTTGGACCAGCGATCGTATGCATTTTTCTCACTGCTTACATTTCATTCTGACGCATATTAGCGTCCGTTCCAGGGACCACTCCTCTGACACAATGCGGACGCGCAAGTCTCATCGGTCGCCGTCTAGGGAAAGAGACCGCCATGATAGGCGTCGTGAACGGGGATCTGATGACAGGAGGCGGTCTAGCCGTAGCCATGAGAGGCGCGACAGACGTAGTCGTTCTCGTGACAGATCTCACAGGGACCGAGAAAGGGAACGAGAAAGGGACAGGGACCGAAGGCACCGTGACCGCGACCACGATCGACACAGCCATCGCGATAGGGACAGAGACGCCGAGAGAGACCGTCGTCGACGCAGGCGCGAAGAAGATGGCGATGACGCACTAGAAGATCGCCACAAAAGGAAACGTGGCGAGGACAGTGCAGAGGAGTCATCTTTTCCTCCTCCTCGGGACAGTCCTCGCAGGAGCTCTGAGAGAGCTCATTCCCGGGATTATCATGGTGATAGACGTTCTAGGCATTCTCGTGATCCCCGAGACGAATTCGACGACTCGCCCAGGTACGGAAGGGATCGTGGGAGTCGCCGCGACGAGCGCCGCTCTCGCTTTGAAGATGACTCTCTTCGACGCAAACCATCCCCACCGCCGCCACCGACGTACGTCTTCAGTTCTCCGTTTGAGTACCAACGTCCGCTAATAAAACCCCATAAATACTTCAGGCGGAAATCCCCTACCTATGAGCCGCCTCCGGACGATCCGATGAATGACGAACCCAGGGAGGATGACTCTGAAGCTCGGTCGGTATTTGTGTCTCAACTTGCTGCTCGTCTCACGGCTCGTGATCTGGGATACTTCTTTGAGGACAAATTGGGCGAGAACAC
This sequence comes from Russula lepida, assembly GCA_003316425.1. Classification (NCBI taxonomy): domain Eukaryota; kingdom Fungi; phylum Basidiomycota; class Agaricomycetes; order Russulales; family Russulaceae; genus Russula; species Russula lepida. The sequence continues at coordinate 46,972 of QFEZ01000077.1, forward strand.
TGTTCTTGATGCTCGAATTGTCACTGACCGGCTGTCGAGGCGTTCTAAAGGGTCAGTCTTGTTTATACTCGCGTTACCCGTTCTGACGAATCGATCTAGAATTGGCTATGTGGAGTTTCGTACAATTGACCTGGTCGACAAGGCTCTTTCTCTCAGTGGCACGGTAGTGATGGGTTTGCCAATCATGGTCCAGCTGACCGAAGCTGAAAGGAACAGACTTCACCCAGGAGACGGGTATGTATGATGCGCAGTTGGGTGGCATTCCTATTCTCACTGACGTTGTTGCAGTAATTTGAACCTCCCCCCTGGCGTCAGTGCTCCGCACGGAGGTGCCATGCAGTACGTGGTCCAGGGTGAATTATACTTTAATGCAGTTTTAACATTTTCCAGACTTTATGTTGGTTCACTCCATTTCAACCTCACGGAAGGCGACATTAAGCAAGTTTTCGAACCTTTCGGAGAGCTAGAGTTTGTCGACCTTCATAAAGATTCTGTAACCGGGCGGAGCAAAGGCTATGCTTTCGTGCAGTACGTTTAATCAACATTATGATTCTTTTGGTATCCTGCATTTATTTCCACTCAGGTATAAGAGAGCGGAAGACGCAAGAATGGCTCTGGAGCAGATGGATGGTTTCGAGTTGGCTGGTCGGACGGTAATAAGTCTTTCGGGTTGTTAACTATACCGCTGACCTTAATCGTCCTTTTAGCTTCGTGTCAATACTGTCCACGAGAAGGGAGCCACAAAATACACTGGTCAGGATTCGCTGGATGAAGCGGGCGGTGAATATATAATTCTTGCAGTGGCATTTGGATGCTGACCTTCTTTTAGGCGGTAATCTGAATGCAGCATCTCGCCAAGCACTGATGCAGAAACTTGCTAGGATCGAACCCACGTCCAAGCTCGAGCCTGTGTCAGTTCCAGTTCTGGTCAGACCCCGTCTATGACTAATCGACCTAATCTACAGAATGAGGCCAAATATTCAGGCAATGGAGTCCCGCTGCGTCTTGCTCAAGAATATGTTCAGTCCTGAAGAGTACGCAGTGTTGCACTTGTAACGATCTTCCTTACCTTATTTATTCTGCAGGGAAACGGACGCCGACTGGGACAAGGAGCTCGCGGATGATGTCAAGAGCGAATGCGAAACGAAATATGGTCCAGTCGACCGTATCAAAATTGAACGAGAGTCACAGGTAAAGTCTATGTTATCCTCGCGGAGCTCAGTTACTAAGCCATGATTAGGGAGAGATTTACTTGAAGTTCGGCAACGTCGATGCTGCCCGAAAGTCCGTACAAGGTTTAAATGGGCGGTGGTTTGGTGGCAAACAAGTCTCAGCAGCTTTCATCTCCGATGCCATCATGCAGGCCCACCAGTGAAGAATCGAATTCTTTCAGCTGCTAGGTCTCAAATCTCGTTTCAATTTTACTGATTCACTGGGATGTAATAAACAGAGACTCAATGAAGGCGAAATAGGCTATAGAAATACGTTTTCTTGCTGATCATGCTTCACTTTTCCTTTTCTTCTGTGCAGGTGTATGCCTTGAGCCTCGTGGCTCATGAAACGGACACATGCACAGAGGCAGGTCTTAGTGCATTCTTTAAATATATCAATGCGCTTGATTCCTGTCAAATGTAGATCGCGGCAACTATGCAGTTCTCCAAGGTGTTTCTTTTTGACCCACGTTGCTAAAACTTTTGCACAAATTGGGCAGATACAATACATCCAACGATGGTCCAGTGTGTCATATTAGGTGTCATCTTCGGGTCACATGTCTACCCTCCTCGCTAAGATTAATCTCCTACATGTTACCGTTGTTCCACATGTTTACTGCACATAACACTGATCAGGTATTGCGAAACCCGCCTCGCAACGTTCCCTATCTTTGCGCTCCTCGGAACGCTTGTTACGCTGTTTCGAACGCTTGGGACAGTGCAGATGCTGCGTCTGAGACCAATTGCTTCCCAATTGTCAGCACGCTGAGCGAAGCTGTAAGCTTGGACATCACCACATGAACTGTACCGGCTTACCCTGAACGCAGAATGATGAATAAATTGAGTACACCAGGATAATCATCGTCATTTGTGAGGCGGTATGGTACGTACCGTCCATGGCCATAATCGGGTGTGGTGCCCCTTTGTAAGTATTGATTCTGGCGGGGACCCCAGCCATCAGTAACTTGTTGCCGTATGCTATCCCCTCGTCTCGAAGTATGTCTAGCTCTGCTACTGCAATCCAAGCCTTGGGCACTTTGCGAAACATCTCGTCCTGAGCGAGAAGCGGTGACGCGTCCCAACGTGCCCTGGTTTGTTCATGGGGAAGGTATTGTCTTCGGAACCACAACATCCTGGCTGGTGTTAGCCAAGGAGCGTGCTTATTTTCGCGCCAGGAAGCATGAGGAATACCCGAGGCTGATGCCGTATTGTCGGTCACAGGAACTATCAACAGTTGGAAGATCAGCGGAATAGGTGGGTATAGTTGCGCTGCTTTATGCGCGAGCACTGCAGCTAGGTTACCCCCACTGCACGTTTCTGCCATCAGCATTCGTAAGGATTTCATGATGACGCGACATGCCTGGAGGTACCGCCGACAGCGATCCGCCTCGTGTCGATCCCCAGTATTGATTCCCCTTGTTCCCATACCCATTGCAGGGCCTCGACGGCATCTTCTACGGCCTCCGGGTATGGGCTTTCTGGGGCGAGCCTATAATCCACCGATACAACCACACATTCGGCATCTGGCAAATCGGCTGACTCTGTGAAATCGAATAATGATGACAGCATTCCTTACTCTTGCACATATTCGTGCAGAATGCATTCCCCGTATTGATGCTACCTAGCGTCCACCCACCTGCAGTCCCGTGGCATGAGAAAAGCCTCACGTGTTTACGAAATTGCGTCCGCACCACCGTGGAAAAATACCAATACGGGCCATCCGGGTTCCGGCTGGGGCTGGTCGGGTGTGAAAACGCGAACGCAACACCTGCTGAGGTCAAAATCTTCCACCCTCCCAACGGGGAGAGGGTCAGAAGAACCAGGAATTACTTGTGTCTTGCGAATCGAAGGGTCCCATGGCAACTCGTGCTCTTGTGGCAAATGAATGATGTGCTCGTTGTGAAAGGCTGCATACTCCGGATCGAGTCGCGGGATGATTGAGGGGTGTAAGGTGACCGGTTTCGCCATGACCTTAACAACGGTGGACATCTTTTTTCCTGTGGGGCAGAGCAGCCCCTCAAATACATCATCAGAAACCCGCTTATTTCAACACGTTTGCGGGTTGACGGACCTAAGTTCCGAGAAGGGACAATTGAAACTGAACTGACAATCCCCGATAAGTCAAAGCCCATGGTCGGTCCGAACGGCCTGGTAATGATCGCAATATTATCCCAATAAGAAGGCAGTTCAACGCATCCTTGCACACGAACTTTATCCACACATCTCAAATATGGTGACCTTGACCCCTAGTTTCCGAATTTGTTGGGAAGCACCTGCAAGCCAGGGAGCTGAGGATGCCCACGTCCGTGATAGACAGCCAAGCATTCTCGAAGTACTTGTTCTGTGCTGTGCGGAGATGCACGCTAGCGCGGCGGAATACGGGAGTGAAATGGAGCCGAGTTTAGAGCTCATCTCAAGACGCACAAGGTACCTTTTTCTGGAAATATATGGGGCAATTGCGTCTCTTACGTGCTCACTACAGCAGCAGACCATAGGGGGAACAAAATTTCAGCAGTCTCTACATTTTCTCCGCCATCCATGTAGTTGTAATATGGAAGCCTAGAAAGTTTTCCGATTAGGACCTTGTGCCTGTCGGCGTGGCGAAAAACATGCGCAAAGACCATAGGAGCAGACGCCGATATAATACAATGGCCAAGCAGGTCTTATATAGGCACACTTGTACCGAGAAAGTCATATCCATCATATCGAATCGATAAACAATTATAGACCTATCAGACCTATAGGATGAAGCGGCAAAAGTGGTGCAATTGTCCGACTTTCTTTAGTGGACACAGCTAGACAGTTGATGCGCTGGAGGACTTTGATAAGGTCTAGGAAATGAGATATAGTCTACATTCGTACCATTGAACGGGAATCTTCCTCGCATTTGACTCCCTATCGAAAGCCATCTATGCTCCCTTGGCGACTTCCTTGCACGGCTTCTCTACTGCCACGAAGGCAAACCAACGGATCAACTAAACTGTCACGGCATCATACTTCCTCTCTTCCAATGTTCAGACTGCCGACAATCATACTGCCAGGTTGGTATTGGCAGTGAATTTGCATGAAAAAGCTCAATGTAGGTTCCAGCGATGGCTCCTTCGGTGCTCCGCGCCCAATAGAGAAAAGGTGCACAGCGGACTACCATCGGAGACGGATGCAGCTGGGATCGCTGCATCATAAGACCTTAGAGCCTCGTATCGTATGTACTTTTAGTGTGTCGTCCTTTTGCAGCTAAATCATAAAAAATTCCTCAGGACCGTCATCTTGTACACCCAGGACGCGACGCGGACGTATCTATAAAGTCACATTCGATTCAATGCCATAGTCATGAGCAAGGTTAGAGGTCCCAGAGGGTTAGAGGGTCATGAGGACGTGATTTGCAAATCATGGAGACTTGGGACTGGAGGATGTCGTAGGAGTAGCGAAATTTGACCTCCTCGCGTGACAGCCAGCCGGCACTGTTTGAGGTGGAGATGGGTGGAAATAGACGGAGAAATACGCCTTCCTTGTGGCCGCTGCGCACTACCGCAAAGTATTTCACAGACTCCAACCACTCTCCAACCCAACTGGAGAGGCCGGCCCGGAGTGATTCCCACGCATGAGTTTGGTATTTCGGAGGACCGCATTCTCGGACTTGCCCCGCACTCGGCTGCTCGCGGTACCTGCACTCTCAACGGTCTCAACTCCCATCTTATCAATCTCAACACGAGCTATGGACAACTACACTACTGAAGCAACAGAACTCGTCGAGACATACGGTTTGTCCGCGCTTTCTTCAGTTGCCTCCAAGTTGAACAGTCTTCCCCAGACTTCCTCATGAAGTACATCATCATTGGTCCGTCCTTGTCTTCTACATGACCCTGGCACCGTTCTCATGAATTTATTTTGTGTATTGTGTCTCTAGGAGAAGCAGGGACCGGAAAGTCATGCTTATTGCACCACTTTACCCACAACAATTGTACGACTTTCTAACCACGATCGTCCGAATGGCTATCATTCATCTGTGTAGTTAAGCCCCATTCGCAACACACGATTGGCGTCGAATTCTCGAGTCGTACTGTCAAACTAGGAGAAAAGCGCATCAAGTTACAGGTGTGTTCTCATCATGACGCGTCTCCTAATTCATCCTCTGACTCGGTACTCGATCAGCTTTGGGACACTGCGGGGCAAGAACGATTCCGGTCCGTGAGGCATTACAAAACTTGATCTATCTCTTTCGTGACGACTCTATGCTTCTAGATCGGTGACCCGTAGTTATTATCGTGGGGCCGCCGGAGCGTTGTTAGTGTATGACATCACGAAGTAAGCCTCTATCGTCACCGTGACCACATAAGACGAGGGGCTGATTATTTATGACAGCCGTGACTCATTCGTGAATTTGACAAGATGGTTGGGGGATGCGAGAGCACTGGCGAGCCCGCACCTTGTCGTCGTCCTGGTCGGGAACAAGTCAGATCGAGAAGAGGACCGGCAGGTGGAATGGGAAGAGGCGAGCAGATGGGCCGCAGAGCATAGTATGCCCATTTGAACGATTGTTGAACGAATTTCCAGGACTGACTTATGACAGATGTTCACTTCCTCGAGACGTCCTCGCTGACGGGCGACAACGTGGAGGCGCCGTTCCTGCTAGCTGCACGATCCATTTTACTATCGATAGAATCTGGAGTAATGGATCCAGAAAAGGCAGGGAGTGGAGTCAGCTACGGAGATCGCGCCCTGCAACGCGTGAATAGTCCCAGTCGGCTCAGCTTTGGAAGCCTTGGAAGCTTGAGTGGGGGGCGGAGACGAGCCTCTGGGAGAATTAGATTATCGGATTTGGTACCTGGAGCGAGACGACGGTGTTGCTAGTGCTCAGTCGCTCTAGACACAGCTGGTGTGTGCTTCTTCACATTTATTTCTACCTTGATTTTGACGACCTTGGAGAGGGTTCATCGGTGCACTGTTCCCTCTGCTACCCACTGTCAAGGCTCAGGTACTTGGTCCGTACTTATACCATTTTCATTCCTTATACTACATACCTGTCTCTACTACATACCAATATCTGTGTGTTATTTTGCAAGGATACTCATTTACCACTTGCTTAGTTTCTTTCTCAACTCATGTTACATTTCGTAGTCATATGCGGCCGCCTAATATGATGTATAGAGTATTTCTACGTCAATATTTTGAACGCGCTGAGAAGGATGACATCTGATTAGTAGGTCGTATGCCAGTGCCTGCGAAGTGACCACGCAAGTATTTCGAGCGACCCAAAAAGGGAAGTGAGCAGATGCTTCAGTCCCACAAGGTCGCACGTCCTCTCGCCTGAGACGTAATCGCGCTATCTTCTGCGACTCTTGATTCAACCACTGTCTACCATTCGAGAATCAGCAATACCATGTGGAAAGAACTTAACAACGCCTTCTCAGCTTTCTGTTCTTCCGCGTTCGCAGGCCACGGTCATATGCCGTGGGGAAGCGATGTGAACTTCTCCAGTGTTGGCCCACTTTCCCTAGGCTATATTCTCCCAGCTGTGAAGTTCACCAAGGGCGTCTTTCTGTTGCCACGAACGCGACGGCGACTGGCCCCACGCTTTCTGGTAGACACGGTGAGCGGTGTCCGTTTGTTACCATGCATTGTCTTCCGTTCATTCTTAAACCATCGCAGCACCCTGCAGTGAAAGCTCTTGACATTGGCAAGCAAATACGCCTACTCTCGTCTCTTTGGCTTTGAATCTGCAGATCCCGCCTTCAATCAACGAGACGAGCTTTTCGACGAGTATTTCGCTGTCTGTCTCAGCGTTATCTGACAAATGGCCAATCCAACTATGTCACTGTCTAGTTCTATGGCGGCAGAGACCCGTACTCCGCTGCAAGAGAAACCAACAACGGGATTCGCTACATATCTCCCTTCGAAAAGGGACGTTCCCACTGGCCCGAGCCAGCCCGTGTTGATTACCCCACTCCCTGAATCCTCTTCAAAGTCGCCGTCGACGTCCTTGCCCATTCTTCTCTCCATCATTCACACGCCGTCCAACCATCTCGTGGCTCATTCAGGCTTGCCTGTTACCCCGGACTTTCATGCACCCCCAAAGAGCTCTTCTAGAAGGCCATCCCGATCCCCCTTCGTATCCCCACCATTTATGGCGACCGCGAAGTCATACTCACTGGCAACACATCCCCCATCGCCCGCCTCGGTCAACACGGCTTCCCGGCCTTTAATTAATACCTCCCATGTATCCAAGTCTCACAATTCATCTCATGCCAGGGATGTGCCACCTAGCAACGCTCCTTATGAACCTTTTAGTCCATCACAAATTGCCCCAACGTATAGAACAGCGACCTCAATAAGTTTTTGGGTCCCCGACAGTCATCAGACCATTCTCTACACGGCCACAAGCACGATATCTGAGACACAGCAATCGACATGCACAACACCCGTATCGATAACTGGTGCAACCGGTGTCCAGCCCACCGTATCTACCACCAGCACGGGACTGACCACAATGGCCGGTGGGGCGGCGGCTTCCGCGACAAGTGGAGTTGCCAATCCGTTGCAGGGCGCCTCTAGTTCTTCTACCGATCATGCGTAAGTCCTACACCTTCTTTTCCCAAACACGCTACTTATTATACCTAGCTTCTTCGGAAATCACCCGGCTGTCATCCTTCTCTTCCTGGCGTGTGGAATCGCCATCGCTTGTATGGTTGCACTTGCACTTTACTGCTGTCGTCGACCACAGGGGCAAACCCAACGTCGCCGAAGGAGGCTGGAGGACATATCGGCCCCTCTTCCTCAGACTCCTTTTACAATGGGTGATGACATTAAACCCAACGGGAGTTCAAGTGATAAGATCGCCCCATTTCAAAGCTTTATCAATGTCCCACTCAACCGTAGCGGAGACAGCTTACCGGCGGCCCATTCTGACGTTAACACACCCCTTCCGCCGCCAGTTACACAACGCGAGCGTAAATCATCGCATCGCGTCCCTGTTCGGTACTCTGGTTTAGGTGCGCACCAGGGCAACTCGCAGGCTACAGATTGGAAATACACCGGCCCATTTTCCGATTACCTCCCAGCACAGGTAGCTCGGCCTCTCCCATCTCTAAACGTACCACCTCCACTTCCTGCGCGTTCACCTTTAAGGTTGCTAGCAGACAAGAGCAGTTTAAATTCACCCCTGGAGAACCCCAAGCGACTTTCGCGTGTGTCTTCGCCATCACTATACCCACCCTCCGACTCCGTATCCACCTCCTCGGCGGTGGCATCTGAAAACATTTCAGGCATCGACCAGGGAATAAAGAAAGCAGGAAATTTCGCCCAAGTTCCAGGTCTCAACAGCGTGGAATCAGACAATGCATACTCATCCTGGCGAGTGGGGCGTTCACTCGTCGGGGGTCCAGCATCACATATAGGCCCCACGCAAACCTCTCTCCTAGCCGAAGTCTGCCGCACTGTCCCATTGCACAGGCACGGTGTGCAGTCACGACAGTGGTCTGGATACAAAGTTGGTTGATGATAGAAGGCTAGTGTGGCTGTGCTGGTATAATGTGAACTGGGGGCGCTACTTTTTCATCGGTTCAAAAAGAGTCAACCACGTGCGTCGATTAGCACGAGGTGGCCTATACGTCTTGCGCGAGTGCCTGGTGCACTTGCTAGAGGTATTGTTCTTAGTATGTGGAGGACTGTCATCCAGTCCACACAAGATAGCTGCCCGGAATGTCTTTCAATTATCATTACTCTAGTACTGATACACACACGCTGACACCATGTGTGGTTCTAGTGTCTTGCTCTGCATGTCTCCTGCATGATATTACTTATACTATCTACGTTTCTCTATCTGTGTTGGCCTCTAGCTGCAACTATCCTTTTGTCTTCTGGGCTCCTGCTGTTCATTCGTTCATAACTGCAATTTATGTTCTCATTATATACACACGAGCATCGTCTCGGCGCTAAATGCGCGAATTCTGGTCACCCCTGCACCATCTCCATGACCTCTGCCCAGTGCCCATGTCAATTCTTCTGAGCCTTTCATTTGCTAGGCTTAGCAGCTGACACTACGTTTGCTGCAGAACAAGTACCCAGTACAATGCAGCGCGCTCAAGTCTCGTGATCTTTCCATAAGTCCTTCCCAATGTAGACAGCGGATTGTTGGAAACAGCCATGCCAAGTTTCTGGAAACACAAGATGGCCCGCGCGAAAGCAGAGAGTGACTGCATGTCGCATGAGTTTGAATCGATTAATCACTTATGATGCAGATTGGCTGGTCTCTTACGAACGTGCCTGACGACTTGAGGAGAGATCTTGTGATCATGATACTTATGATGGCAGACTAGACTGACCGACTGACTGAGCTCAGGTTCAGGCTTATTAGTTTAGCCACTTTCCTTTGCGTCTTTCCTCGGCCGCACTGGTACCTCTCGTGGCTATCCTGTTGCCGCCGAACTCGGGACCCTCACTACTTTCTCGTACAGAGTACTCATATAAGTCCGGAGGGGTTTATCACACCTGCATACTAGGAACCGTTTGATAAGCTGGAGAACGATATAAGCGACATGTAGTGTAGGATTCTGGAACTGGAAAGTATACGTCTATCTTACTTGGTGTTCAAAGGCCATTCCAGCGTGGCTTCGTCTTCTTCGTCTTCTTCTTCGGCTCCGGCTTCGATGGAATTTTCGTACTACTATTTCGTAAGGGTGAGCATCTCCGCTGTGCCCACCACTATCAGAACAAACTTCACAATGGCGGCCGGCACTGCTTGGCGTTTCGTGCACGGAAAATCTGTAGCACCGCGGCTATCGGTTGGCATATGACATATACAGATGATAAGGGCCTGGTGCTGCCAGTGCACCCTGTACAAACAGGATTTGAAAGCAGGTTCACCGCTGCAGCATCCATCTAGAAGCTCCATATACAAGTCACCGTGACCGCGTGGCCTCATTTGTTCATGTGTCTACTCACCCGTGTCCAAGTACCATCTATTTGAAGGAGGCCTTTGACCCAAAGGGATGACTTAAGGTGTAACTACTTCTCTCCCCGTCGTGAAGTTTTACAACAATGCAGACCCCAATTCATATCATCTAACCCAATTACGTCAGATAAAGGTTTGTCTAGAAGTACAGAAGCACTGCCATGTCTATCTATCTAGTTCTTGTACAACTACGGGGACTTTGGGTAGTATTAATTTGTGAATTTGTGAGGGTCTACAGTATGTGTGCATCAAATGTGAGACTGTGGTTGCCGTACCATATCATAGGCCAAAATGCCGAATGCTACTATGATCCCACTGGAGCCGGCCAAGTTCCAAGGTGTGATAACATCCACACCTTGCCCTACCGTGATATCGGATAGGAGAACGAGAACGATCGTGAGGAGATTGCCCACAGAGACAACGACGGGACCCCAGACGCCCAATAAAATCTGGAAGTGCAAAAGACGATCAAACTTGAGTACAGGAAACAACAAAATGGGATTGGCACCAATAGTCCCGAATTAAAGACCAAACCGGATCCTGCTATACCAGCAATCGAGAGGACGACAGCGAGGCTATCAGGGAGCCGAAATCGTTCATATCCTGAATAGTGAAGGATGGGCAAGGCGATCCATAAGGACGAAAGTGTCATCAATCCAATTCCACTAGCAAGGAGATTGGGGTAAAGCCCAAACGGCGGAGGGTATGCCATGTCGTCGTCAACCTCCTTGACGCCTTCGTCGAGTTCGCCGGCAGGGAGACCATCTGAGTCCGCGAGCGGGACGTACGGGGCACCCAACTCGAATTCTTCATCCGGAAGCAACGCAGCGTGGCGTTTATACAAAACCTGATACAAGCCGTAACCGACAGAGGCACAGAGGGTGAGCAGATCCCCAAGGACTGGTGCCTTGGGTTTCACAGTCTTGTTCGTATTCACGAGTGCCTCGCCTTGATCGGTATGAGGCAACTCAGATTGCCCGGCGTCGCCATACACGACTGCCAAGACGCCAAACGTCGCGATGAGCACGGCGACGAGCTTGCGAGGCTCCCAGTTGAGCTTGAAAAGCCGTACTGTGATGATGTAGGCAAAGAAGGCGTTCGTGTTCCAGATCGCAGTAATGTCACTGAGCCTGTTGTGAGAGAGAAG
>QFEZ01000077.1:58705-81310 GCA_003316425.1 Russula lepida
GAAAAAGAGGTGAGATGGAGAAATCGGTTCAGTAGAATGAGATACAGACTTGAGTAAGCTGGCTCTCCACGACAAATGCAATGAGGGTCCAGATGAAGAGAATGACAGCAGTTTTTCCACCCGTGTGTGGTAAAGGGGGCGACCGCTCGGTATGAGGGGACATCTTGACGGACGGAGGATATGTGTGTTTTGATCAGGGGGTATACATGTGTGGAGGGTAGTGGACTAAGACCGGCCGGTCTTTATTTACCACCACTACCATCATGCTGCAGAGGGCGTTGTTCTCAGCCAGCAGAGCTCTCCTTTCAAGGGCAAGACCCTCCCAGTCACAAATAATCCACCCTCATCACCATGTCACCATCGCCCCACCTGCTCTTGCTCGAAGCATGAAAGTCCGGTCGTCAGTCAAAATCTTGTGCGACGGCTGCAGCGTCGTTAGAAGGAAAGGTCGCGTGTACATTCTCTGCGCCAAAAACCCACGTCACAAGCAGGTCAGTCGGTATTCTGGCAACTCGCTCACATGCACTGACACCCCTCGAAGCGGCAAGGTTGAGCTGGTGGTGTATGAACGGATCGGATCAGCAAGGTGCATCGCCACAGCCCTGTACTGTTCACTCATTCATACTTTCATCTACCGCTATCAAATATGGCCCTCGCACTTAGCATCATGTCTTTATCAATGATGATATCGTAGGAGTTCATAATTCACTGCCCCCTAGAGTACAGGCTTTGTCAAAGCATATCATACACATCAGATTCAACTCCTTTAATCCATCGTCACTGTTCCCACTTCCTAGCTTCGCTACCCGCTGGCGCCTTGACTGGCACTGGAGCTTTCTTGACATCCTCCCAATTAGTGCTAAGCGCAGTGCCTCCGCTCTCTTGGAAGCTTTTCATCATTGCCCGTTTGGTGTCATCATCGGCATTCGAGAACAGATTCTGGAAGAACTCGTTCAAAGTACTATCGCCGCTCACATTAGGATCATCTGTGTTCGATTTGGGTTTCTCAGAATCGAGAATGGTCTTGGTCACACTGTCCCAGTTTTTACGCGCCTGTGGAAGGGTCGTCCCGGCCTTTGTGGCCGTAGTAGAGACAGACGCAGAAGAATTTGCAAGAGCTAGAGGGCGGCATGAGCTAGATTGTGTGAAGTTGGGTCGCGTATAAACGTACGATCGGGGGCATCCCCTATGAGACCACCCCACCGCCCTTGCGCGACCTTGACAAGACGGATCTCGACCTTAACTTTACCCACAACGAAGCTAGACTTTTCAGGGTCGATTTGACCTTTTAAAGGCTGCAAATCCAATATTTTGTCGCCATTCTCATAGAGAATCTGCACGAATAGTTGTCACGGTTTATTTATATGTCGATCCACGCGTTTGGTACATACACGGCGTGGTTGGAATTTCACGTCGACATGGGCAGGGTCTGCGCCACGGTCAAAGACGGTGAGGGTGAGCCTCTCGTCAGTTTCATAAAACTCGTGTCTGGTATGGTGAGAAGACAGCAGAGGACGACGCGTTGAAAAGCGCACCTGAGCGTGGCAGCCATTCCGAAAGCCAAGTAGAGGGGTCCGTGGCCGTGGTGTCCGTGGCTCTCTAGAAAGTTCGGTCACGTGAGAGTCCGGAGCAATCTTATCGTGATGGTTGGTTGTGACTGGGCAGCCAGCACCATCTTCATCATGTCCTCATCCCATCCCATCCCAAAGGCTGTACTATATTATGATGCACGCTCCGCCTGGTCCCTCGCAGGTGCGCTTCTCTCTCACTGATCGATCGGCCCTGACCTTGTTTCCAGTGCTCGTAGCTCTGTACGTCTATACGCACCTTCATGTGGCACCGATTGAGTCGTTATCGCCCACCTAGAGAAGAAAAGGGTTATGGCAAAGATGAACTAGATCTCAGGCTCGTGGACCTTTGTGGGTCTAGTTCGAGTGTAGGGAACGACATGCGTTGACCCAAACGTCGTTAGCCAAAGGCGAGAACTTTTCACCTTCATTTTTACGCCTCAACCCCAAAGGTATTCAACCATACCACATTCACCCGCTCTCTCTTACTCAGATGTGTCCTCAGGATCAGTGCCGACGCTGATAGTCCCACTTGAGAACACTCTGTCCCCTCAAATGGAGAATCGTTACAAGGCTATCACTGACACCGAAGCGAGTCCGCCACGCTACGTGTTAGAGCTTTGGGCTGAATAGCGTTGCATCGTAGGCCCTGATTGCCTTCCTTGACAAGTCGCGATCGGTCATGTCTCACACTCATACCACTTCGGCCGCCCCTGCTCCGGTTTTGTCCCCGGCAACTGTGGCCTTGTCTTCTACAGCAAAGTCCATCATCGATTTGCTCCATTTTGAGGTTTCTTCGCCCGGATATCTTTTTCAATGGAATGCGAGAGACCTTGCCGCGCTCAGGACGGTAGCGCCCAGCGTCTCGGCTTTCCTCAAGGGACGCAAGGGAGCGTTGGAGCATTATCTGGCTGAGAACGAATCCAAAGAGGTTCGCGTCTCTGAGAAAACCAAAACATTCTGGTTAGAGAAGAAGAACGCGATAGAGGAATCACTGTCTCCTTTCGACGACGCCGATAAGAGCGACTCGGAGCTGAGCGAGTCTGGAAAGAAGACTCGTGAGGAGTATTTCGAGAAGACAAGACTGGCATGGGAGGTAGGTCTGGCAGCCGTTCTGAACAAACTCTGCAAAGAGATAATTGGCCCGTTCGCCCTCGGTGCGCCACGTCGTGTTGGATAAAGGGACATTTAGCCTCATCACGCTTCATTTTTCGTGTGCAGGGGAACAGGTGTCGGTAGTAGATGTGCACCTTGCGGCATGGTTGCACGAACTAGTGGTTCTTTCTGGGGGCAGTGCCCAAGATAGCGGGACCGCGGCAATTGCCCGACTGGAAGAACACGTGGGAGGAGGGTTTGCATTTGCTAAAGATGCTGTACTCCCGCTCCCAGGAGTGAGTTTGGACGGCTCTGGGCCTGCACCTACAACGACGACGGCGGCGAAAGCGAAATTAGCGGTTGTGTGGGATGCGCTTGCGTCTCGGCCGAGCTGGCAGAAGGTGTTTGGAGTTGAGTAGAGTATTTGTAGGAATGAATGAGTGACAGGTTTGAATTTGTAGCCGTATCAACGTCGGGGATTGAGCCCCAGAAATAGACAACCTCTTTTCTCTCCATTTCCACTCTCCACTTGTCGCTCCTTCACCTCTCATGCATCTGCCTCTAGGCAGACCGAACACTGCCCGCCCTGACTCACCCTCCCCCCGCCCCCGGTCCTATGACCCGTTTGAAAACGTCCGCTTTTTGTCTCCAGGTGTTCCAGGGCCCCATCCACTCTCCTCTCACTCAGGCACACCATTTTCCCCAAACAACCCCGCTCAGCAGATATCCCCAGGTCTCGCCTTACTAGACTCGACAGATCAGCTCTCTGTCGCGACATCCCCCACCTCCTCCGCGATGAATACGCCCCTTCCTTCGCGCTCCCCTTCCCCACTCCCTCCATTTTACTCTTCTGCCCCATCTTCTGCGTCAGACACGGATAGTGATGAGCCAGGGTCCCCTTTGATCCTTGACAATTACACTCCCCCATTCTTGCGCGAAGGCCAGCCTCGTTGGTGGCGCCTACCACAACGCGTACGTCGTAGACCGCGGAGACCCGTAGGATGGGGATATAGATCCATGGTACGCATCTTGCGGAGAGTCTTCCGACATCCTTTCTTCCCAAAACACCCTTCCACGATCGTACGTCCCATTTCTCTCCCGCCCTCGTGGACGTTTTCAAACTGAAATGTCACGAACAGCTTCTCTCTCTCCTTTTCTTCACCGTCTTGGCACTATCAATAACCTTCTTATTGATTCACTTATTAAATCCTGACAAGGAGCCTCTACCATGGCGGGCCTACTGCACGATGCCAGAAATGTCGACAGACCCTCCACCGCCTAATCCACAATACCCTACATTTCTCAACATCTCCACGGTAGAGTCGGCTCCTCCGATGCCTCCATTTCCGCCTAGTAATTTCGAAGCGTTGCCTCCCACGGGTGTCTTCGTCGGGGTCTTCTCCATGGATTCGTCCTCGGAGCGCCGCATGCTTATCCGATCAACTTGGGCGAGCCATCCCCGAAGTCGTAATGGTGCTGGGCATGGTGATGATGGTGCCGGGACTTCTCGCACTGTCGTCCGCTTTATTATGGGCCAACCTCGCAAGACGTGGGAACGGCGTGTTCGCGTGGAAATGGAGGGTGCGTGCCTACGGTGTTTATATCCCGCGATGACATTGTCATGTGCGATGTACAGAGTACAAGGACATTATCATTCTCCCGGTCCCAGAAAACATGAACGGTGGCAAGACACACTCATTCTATACTTGGGCGGCCTCGATGGCCTGGGTTCCACCTCTTTATTTTGATACCGATATTCCTCTTCCGAACTTTTCATACTCTAATGCCTCCAGTCCCATGCGTTTCATCGCCCCACACGACCCAATTCATGCACGGCAAGACCGAGCGTCTGGGTTATCGGCCGCACGGGAGTGGGTGCGCCCTGATTTCGTCGTCAAGGTAGATGACGACTCGTTTGTTATGCTTGCGGAGCTTGAGGCGCGTCTGCGCGTCACGCTACACGAGAATCGCACAGAGCAGCTTCGCGACAAATACTGGGATAAAAGCCGTCTATCTGCGGTGTCGTCACCTGACTGGGTATCGCCTTCATCGAGGGAGGCGCGGCGATTACAGTCCCGTGCGTTTTTAGCCGAGGATCCACTTATATATTGGGGCTATCTGGTCAAGCGGCGTTTCATGGCTGGCGAATTATACGCGCTGAGCTGGAGTCTCGTCGACTGGGTGGCAAGTGACCCGGCTGTCAAGGGTCTCGTGCGTGGCGCTGAGGATAAGCAGACGGCCAAGTGGATGCGGCAACATCCCCGTGCACCGGAGGTTCGATGGGTGGCAGAACGTTGCTGGATCTACGACCATCCGCGCAGCGGCACAGTGTGCGTCTTTATTTCTCCAGTCCTTTCGCAGCTTGACGTCGTTGGTATCATAGATATTCCCATGGTTTTCTGTTTCCCTCTGAGGCTGCTCGCGCCCGGGAAGGCGTCAGGGCGTTCTTTGACAAGCGGCCGGAGCCAACCAATCACAATCCTCCCACGATGTCCGCGCAGAATTGGTACGATAAAGACTGGGGGGCTCCGGCGGAGTGGGCTGAATCGAGCGTGTCGAAATTCGGCACTCGATACTCTTCGCCACTTCCCAACTTGACTATACCACAAAGCATCGAAGCACTTGTTGAAGGAAGTGACATGTCCAAGTTGTACGAGGGTACGTAAAATTAACTTCTGCTCATTGACCTTTTTACTGACGAAAGGTAATTTCAGGGGGCATGTGGTCTGCAGAAGATGCGTGGCAAATGCGTGAGGGCCGTAAGAAGCGTTACAACGGTCAACGGTTGGGCGGCACGATCGTTGTGCATTTTGTCAAAAAGCACATGTGGTTCTTTGAGACTGTGCTTGCACTTCTAGAAGGCGATGAGGAGACGGAGTACGAGGTACAGCGGCGGGTACGTGAAGGGCAATCACCTACGGAGATGACGGTTCTATCACGGACAGCTGGTAAACGCCACCGAACCCAACTAGACAGCAGACCATCGGTGGCATACGCACCGGGCGGGTTGGCCGTGCAAGTAGGCAGAGTTCCTTAGGGTGCCCTTGTGTTACAGTTCTTCGTCACCTCCCACACTACTCACCACTGACAACTGTACTTCTGTATCATATCCGTCTTGCTCTCCATTACGTCATGGCGCATTTTCTCATTTCACATATACCTGACATACCAGAGAGTGTAGTGAACATACTCATTCCCTCAATTTTCTCAGCACAACCTCGAAACAGTACATATTGCATGCAAGTGAATCAAATGATAATGGCATAGCCCCGCAGCGCTACGAGGATAATGTAAGGGTGACAAGTGTCCTGTGCCTGCGAATTTGTGTGTGACAGTGCCGGTGCACCGCATTTTTGATGGATCGATTTGGATTTTGGCAGCCAGCGCGTTGTCAAGGCGAGGTAAACTCTAGAAAAGCTCCCATCTATAGTGCGAAGCAACAGAGTAAGGTAGCCTACGATGGGTCTTGATAAAGGCGAGATGGAGGATGCGATGATAGAGAGGGGGCGACCCGGATTCGGAGCGCTGCGGCTGTGGCTGGCTGTGGGAAACCGAAATGGCCGAGACCGAGAAAGGATAGCAACGGAACGGGCCGGTCGCTGTTTCCTTATACAACAGACAGCGTGGTTTGTCTTCTGCCCTTTATTGCCGGGCTACTTTTTTTTCTCTTCTTTCTTCAGTACCATCATGCTCGTCAGACGGCAGTCCACCGCTGCTGGCTCAGCTGCTCCAGCCGGTAAGCTTTTAGATCTTTCCTTCTGCTTTTTTTGGTTAGCTCTGTCGATCGTGGCTGGGCGCGCGTACCACACGGCCTCGTGTTCCTGAAAAGGGACTGAATTGCGCCCGCGCCCAAAAGCCCCTCCACGAGCCATGAGTTCGTGCGTGCTTGTTGCCCCACCCTTACCACTCCATTTTACCACGAGCTTCTTGTCTTCTCCCCTCACTATCCTTTGGTGAAACGGGCTGCTAGCATCTTGCTGATTAGATTCATAACTTGGAGTTGTTCCTGTTACTGACTTGCTCTCCTCCTATTCTCGTTCCCGCTTTTCGAACCGTACCTTAAACCTACGCCTTTTTCTCAACCCGAACAATGTCGGGTACACCACCTGCGCAATCCGCCCCCGCCCCCGCTCAATCGCCACCGTCAAATCCTTCTCCATCTGCCCCACCCCCTGTGTCTGCCCAACCGACCGCTGCCCAACCGACCACGGCACAACAACCCACTACTGCTCAACCCACTACTGCCCAACCGACCACTGCCCAACCGACGACCCAACAACCTACTACCCAACAACCGACAACTCAACAACCTACGACCCAACGACCTACGACCCAACAACCCACGACTCAACAACCTACGACTCAACAACCCACGACTCAACCTACGTCCCAACAACCTACGACTCAACGACCTACGACCCAACCTACAACCCAACAACCTACTTCCATACAACGTACGTCCGAACAACCTACTTCTGTTCAACCTACTTCCCAATCTGCTTCGCCTTCACCACCTTCTTCACAAATACAAACTACACCGTCTTCGCAAATACTGACCACCCCTTCCTCCCCTTCCTCCCAAATACTAACCACACCCTCTTCCCAAATACAAACCACACCCCCTTCCTCCCAAATTCAAACCACACCGTCGTCCCAAATTCAAACCACCCCATCCTCCCGAATTCAAACCACCCCATCCTCCCAAATTCAAACCACTCCGTCGTCGCAAATTCAAACCACCCCATCCTCGCAAATTCAAACCACGCCGTCGTCGCAAATTCAAACCACCCCATCTTCGCAAATTCAAACCACGCCGTCATCGCAAATCCAAACTACGCCTTCCTCACAAATACGAACTACTCCTTCACCGCCTTCTTCCCAACCGACGACCGTACCTACATCTCGCCCACTTTCTTCGCCTCCTTCGTCTGCACTTACAGCCACCACAGCGTCGTCTCCGACTACTGCGTAAGTTCACACTTTTATGGATAATATATATATTGAATCAATTTTTCGAATGCAGTCCCCAATCTTCTCAACAAACGTCCCCATCTGTAGTTACTTCGCCTGCAAGCTCTGCTCCTCCAAGCTCTTCTCCGGCGACGTCACTAACACCATCCCGTTCCCAGTCGTCTCCCACTAGCACGCCTGTGAGCACGCAGCCGACCACTTCACAGACGCCCTCGAGTAGCCCTTCGCAGACCACCACACCTCAGTCCTCTTCTACTCCTACGCCTTCTACTGTGGTTTCAACTACCTCTCCCACTCCGAGCAGTATTTCCAGCACTTCTACTCCGAGTAGTTCGATTACATCTACAAGCACGTCTAGTACATCTACATCCTCTACCCAGCGTGCTAGGCATGTGTTTCGTTTTCTTTTTTTTTCCCCATCATTGTACTCATGGCCCGATTCTAGTTCGACATTCGCGAGCACAGTGTTCGTTCAGACGACCAACAGTCTTGGGGAAACAACTTCCTTTGCGCCCCTTCAGGTCACCTCAAGGTTCCTCTCGACTGCGAGCGATGGTGGCGTCCAGACCTTCACTGAGGTGATTGCAAATCCGACACTACGTGCTAATGATAATTCGGCTACCACATCCCAGTAGGCCTTCTGAGTGGTGTATGATGTCGACATACTCATGCGTTATAGGTTCTTCCACAACACCGGTGCTGTTGTTGGTGTCTTTTTGATTGTTGGCCTTGCAGCAGCAACTATTTGCTTGTGGATCTTCTTTTTCATTCGCAGGAGGCGCCGCAGACGCAGGATCGAGCACGAGTCAGAGGTCTCAGCAACACTCGCTGCTGCTGGCTATAATCGCGCGCCGATTGACGACGAGGACCTTGGCCCAATGCGGGAGCGGTTTAATTCTTTAGGCTCACACCCAACAATTAGCACGCCGATCACCGACGACGAGCGTGCAGCAGAGTTCCCTGGCGGTCCTATGAACTTATATGACCCATATGCAGATTATGGTCGTCCCGTCGGCGCCTCCGGTTACATTCCTGCACGTTCGGAAAGCCCGTCGCTGTATAGTCGGGATCGTGTAGCAGAGAGTTCCTATACCAGTGGCGGCAGTAGACCGGGGCATGTTCCGCAGCACAGCGCGGGGAGTGTAGACCGACTGCTGTCTGGCATCCCACCTCAAGCAATTCCTGAACCATTTCCCCTATCTTCTCCGATAGTGCCGCCACGGAACCCTAAGAGACAAGAGGCACAAGGTAGCGGCAGCGGGTCTAGTTCACCGAATCCTTTCGATCCTCCTCCTCCGGACTATCGCGCAGCAGGCGGGCGAGACCAAAAACGATAAGCCAGGGATTTCATGGATAGGTTACGCATTTATCGTCATCATCTTTCCATGACGCTGGTCTGGCGGTTACTGTACAGTTTGGGGATAGTATGGTACTGTTGGGTGACTGTGATACTGCACTACTGACACCGGGATAAGAGTTTCAATATGTTATATCTCATTTGACGGACAAGTTTATGTTCATGTTTTGCTGCGCTCTTTTAGATTCACTTTTTTTTTCATAATCACAGGGACCTTAGGGACGGTTTCTTGTTTGTGCAGCGTGTTTTACGAGTTTGTGCATAATTGGATGTTGGTTTTGGATATGCCTAGTGTAAATCATTAGTGACCCCGGGGTTTTTTCGTATCCATACCCGCGCCTATGGGCGGAGGTTTTGATGGGTATGGCCGTGAGTCTCATGCAGGCTCACAGGGCGTCAGGATCCCGCAGGTTCATGTATTCATTAAAAAGAGTGAAACTACTACTACAACAAGAGGCGAGCCGCGAGCGAAGTCGGTAGTTGAAGGTGGCGCCTTGATCTCCAACTTTGTCAGTTCACGGCACACGAGACTAGTTTGTAGGAGGCTTCAACACACAACACCGACGCGGACTTGGTATTGGAACTTTTTCACCTTGCGTGTGATATCGGTTTGCTGCTCCGGCTAAGACGATGAGGGGTGCTGAACTGAAGTGTTGCGCTAAGTGGAGCATCCTTGTGCGTCAACATGGTCCGTATTGCCGCTTGAGACCCAGCGTAGTAAACAAGTTATGCAACAAAAGCGGAAGTACGACACACCATCCAAGCACTCTCAGCGGCGTACTGAGAGTGCTTGGGTGGTATGTCATACTTGAGGGTAAGCTGCTCACCGCGACAGCGACATGTTCCAAAAGTCGTCCAACCTTTGCTTTGTCAGGGCATCATCCCTGTGGATGTGGTGACCTAGAGTCCCACTCTCGAGTAGATGCCCAGCATTTCCTCTATGTAGGTATGCGGTGCGTGTCCGCGAGTCGTAGACAACCTGATGTGCATAACGCGCGTGTGGTGGGCTGTGTGCGAGTCCGGGTGCCAGGCCGTGAAGGCGCGGTACTGGAGTTGTTCGGCCGCGCTTCAGCGGAACCTGGGATAAACCATCATTAGCAAAGGGAGAAAAATGAAGGCGCGCACGGGGCCGCCAGAGGTGGAGAAGTTTGAGAAAGAAAAGTTCGGTGCTGGTGTTTGTGTTTGTGTGAGGCTCGCAGTGACATGGAGAGCCATCCTGCCTCGAGTTCGGGGTTCCACTCACAACTTGCATAGGTTACCAGTGATTCGGAAAATCAGACACCGCTGCAGCCACTCAGGGTGGCGCTGATGCACAGGAGGCAGCATCGGATGGAGAAAACGAGGCTGCGTGCGCCAAACGAGAAGGTATGCTACGCGCCTTGGCACGTTCCTGTGAGATGGTTTAGGGCGGATTGAGTACGAGACCATTTAAAAGCCCACCACTGAAACACTGGCTCTGAACGAGTCAACACGGTTGGCCAGTTGCCCGTGTCATCATATGGCCATGTGCCGAAGGATATCTTCGGGCTCTTGATATTACTGGTGCCTCCGGTGAAGAACGTGAAGTGTTTAGACGCAACGAAGAAAGCGGAGCTGAGACGTGATGACTCAGAACGGGGAGACTCAGGACGAGGACGAGGACGAGATGGTGGGAAGGTGACATCGGCCTCTTCCTTTACAGGAGAAGCAACAGGTACAACGCGCACGACGCATTGGTCAGTGACGAGCCATGCTGGAGTGGAGGGGCAGGCGTAGCAGCGGGAGGCCTGAGCTGGCAGAGCACAAAGTGTGACCAACGTTTCAAGACCATGAGGTGGTGAGGGGCAGTTGAGGACGTCGACTAGGTGATGTCAAATTGTGACGACTGAGTGAGAATGGCCACCGTTCAATGGTTTTCAAATGTACGAAGTCACCGCATGACTGGAAGCAGGGCTCGCTGAACTGGGCCGCGTGGTCTGGACTGCCTGGAAGGCGACGGGGGCTTACAGATGGGGCCCGCGCGGGGTTACATAACCCGTGATTGAAATGGCTGTACGGGAGATCCCGGCGAGCTATATAGTTAGTCTAATTGTGGCTGAGGATTAGATTACCCATTTGGGAGTTTGTCAACTGAACGTAATCTTCAAACAACGCGATTTTACGGCCCTTCTCCTCCACGTTCTCTATACTATCGCCATGGCTGAACAAGTTCGTAGAAGTTTGTCTCTTTTGACTCCTTTCAACTGACCCGCAACTTTCTTGTAGGTTGAAAAGGCATTCCAAAAACAGCCTCTCTTCCAAAATGCGAAGGCTCGTGGTGTGTCGCGTTTCCAGAGATTGGCCCCTAGGACAGGTCTGACCACAGAACGTCTGTGATGGACAGGTGGAAAGAAGGTGTCGACGAAGGAGAGGCGTTGGTATAAGGATGTGGGCCTCGGATTCAAGACACCCCCCGAAGCGATAAATGGAACTTATATCGGTGTGTGATTTTTGGCCTTGTTCGAATAACCCATAGACGGTGATGATGCGTGTGAATACAGACAAGAAATGTCCGTTTACCAGTGAGGTTTCCATCCGTGGCCGCATCCTTACAGGGCGTGTTGTCTCCACCAAGATGACTCGCACTATTATCATCCGCCGTGATTACCTCCATTACGTCCCCAAATACAGTATGTTCCGGTACCTATTGGCGTCTGACTATCTGGCTCATTGGCGTCCTACTGCTTGCAGACCGTTACGAGAAGAGACATAAAAACCTCGCAGCACACGTATCGCCTGCGTTCCGTGTTGAGCTTGGAGACATTGTCACCGTTGGTCAGTCCTGATTCTGATCATGAGAAGCTGATGTGATGAATGATGTTGACAGGTCAGTGTCGGCCGCTATCAAAAACGGTGCGTTTTAACGTGTTGCGGGTGGCAAAGAGCAAGGCAGCAACCAAGACATTCGGCAAGTTTTAGGTATTAGGGATAGCTTGTTATGTCGCATACAGGATATGTGTTATGCTCTTAACATGATTTTTACTCTGAGCCATGCAAGGCGAATGATGTTGTGAGGGCATACAAACCAAATAAGGGACCAAATACCAAATAGGTGTATTATTGGTTGGCGCGCGTGCCTCGGTTACCCCTGCTCCCGCACATCCTCTTCTTCCCCGGCTGACCGGTACCACCTCTGTCACCGTCACCGTCACCGTGACCTACATCATCGGACGCTGTCCAACTTTCCACCTCCAACTCGGTCACTCCTCTCCTTCACCGCCACAAACTGGCTCAATCTCTCCTTTCAGTCTTTACTAATAGACTATCAAAGTCTAGGTCCAGCTCTCCCGGCCCACATTCAACCTCACCATCATCCTCCCGCGGCCTTTCCATGGGCCAGCAGACTTCCAAAAAATCAAGGAAGGGCGGGAAAGATAAGGAAAGGGATGCCGGCATTGGTGAAGGCGATACAAGTCCGAATGAGCCCCCCTCCTCCAACTTGCCCCGTGCCGCTGGTAATGGGCCGGCCTCAGTTATCGGCGCGCCTCTCATCAACGTATCGTCGCCTGATGATCCGAAGAGTACACAGAACGGTAGCGGGGAGCGTTCTATGGGTGCTGCTATGGGTATTTCCAGGTCTGTTGTTGCACAGAACGGCTCTTCTACCGACGTCACAACTTTACCTTCCAACGCACCCTCACCCGCGCCATCTCACCCTAACAAGCCCGCTCCTCTCGATATCCCTACCGCGACTATCCTCTCATATAACGGATCTGTCCAGCCTGGTGGCAGCTCTGCAGGGAGCGCCATGGCAGGAGGCGATTCCCTTGCGTCTTCGGGTACTCCGATGGGTAGCAAAGACAAGGCCCGATTGCTTGAAGTGGATGACTACATCCAACGACTGTTGGACGTCGGTTACACGGGGAAGGTCAACAAGTCACTATGTCTCAAGAACCCGGAGATTGTTGCAATTTGCCAGGCATCGAGGGACATATTTCTTTCGCAGCCAACGCTTATCGAACTCTCGCCGCCTGTCAAGATAGTCGGTGATGTCCACGGGCAATACTCGGACCTCATTCGTTTATTCGAAATGTGTGGATTCCCACCGGCAGCGAACTACCTATTCCTTGGCGACTACGTCGACCGAGGCAAGCAGAGTCTGGAGACATTTTTACTCTTGCTCTGCTACAAGATTAAATACCCCGAGAACTTCTTTTTGTTGCGGGGTAATCATGAATGCGCGAATGTCACACGAGGTTGGTTGGCGTCTTCCTGCTTGGTATCTCTTGGCGTCCGTCTTGGCTGATGATCGACAGTGTACGGATTTTATGACGAGTGCAAGCGACGGTGTAACATAAAGACATGGAAGACGTTCGTCGACGTGTTCAACTGCCTCCCAATCGCCGCTATCGTTGCGTCCAAGATCTTCTGCGTACATGGCGGGCTCTCGCCGTCATTACAATCCATGGAAGACATCAAGGCGCTCCAGCGACCGACTGATGTACCAGACTACGGTCTGCTGAATGACTTATTATGGTCGGACCCGTCGGACACCGCGTTGGACTGGGAAGACAACGAACGCGGTGTCAGCTTCTGTTTCGGGAAGACGATCATAAATGAGTTCCTGGTGCGATACGACATGGATTTGATCTGTCGAGCGCACATGGTAGTGGAGGATGGATATGAGTTTTGGAATGATCGGACGTTGGTCACTGTGTTCAGTGCACCAAATTATTGTGGAGGTGCGTGAGCGGAGTGGGTTTCCCGGATCGGAGACTGACGAGACGTCGAAGAGTTCGACAACTACGGGGCTTGCATGAGGTGAGAGAAGCGCATCGTCTCTAGATCGGGTCACTGACACCCGATTAGTGTTTCGGAGGACCTTTTATGTGCCTTTGAACTCCTCAAACCTCTCGACGGACCGGCCCTTCGCAAGGAGATGACCAAGGCTAAACGGAAGAGGTAACTCGCTTTCCTACTTGTTCACATGGATCTCACACCCCTTACAGCATGATGAGTGCCACCTGACATTTATTTCGGTTGGCAGCGCGACTGCCTTAGACCATCACATGTTTTCTTTACACTTTCCTGTCCCCTACTACGTTCTGCATCTTTATAGGGGTATTTGCCGGTCCTGGTTATCTGCTGTGTCTGTTCCTGAGTATTAATGTCGTGTACAGCGTGGTTGCGGGAGGTCTCTCTATACATACCTTTTGAGGATGCCATACTTTAGCACAACCTTTCTTCGAATCAATCGTGTGAACTCCATTTCCATCACGTGTGTACTTCACATGTCTACGATCATCGCGACCTGTCCACGACGCGTCAAGGTCGCGCATACACTCTCCCTCAGCTGCATGAGGAGACAGCAAACACTCGGTACGTCCCTATTCATCATCCCTATCCTCTAATTTACGTGTCAATTTAGCAAAGTTCTTCGTCATGCCCTCTGGAAAGAAAGTGCCACCACAGCAGTCCAGCCTCACAGAGTTGTGGGCTAAACCAAAGAAGCAGAGCAATCCCACCGCGAGTGGTGGTCATCCACGATTAGAGTCCCAACTTGATAGCCACGGTACCCCAGATACGGCGGGTCCGACAACATCATCTGAAGAACGTGAGTACTCTTCACCTGTATATGTACGACGCGCACTGTGCGCCGTGCACGCTTATCGTGCAGAACGCAAATACTCTTTTCACAGCCGCGACCTCAAAGCGTAAGCAGGAGACGATAACCAGCTCTGACAGTGCGTACGCTCGCGTGTTTTATATTCTCCACGCCACGGCGCGCCTACATGCGCGTTTGCACTGACTTTTCTTCTCGGTTGTCTTGGTGTGCTTCAGGGATTACGTCGCCTGAGCGTCGTGGTCCATTGCGGAAACGACGGAAGAGGGTGATTGAGGATGATGAGGAGGAGGATGAGGATGAGGGACCAGCGCCAAGCTCGGGTGAGTTGCTTTTTTTGCGTCGCGTCGTTTGAACTCTGTGGTTTAGTTTTATCACGTTTCTTTTCCAATCCCAGAGGCACCATCGCGAGGCTTGAGCCCCGCTTCTTCTACGTCTCCGCTGCCCCCGCCCCCTGATGAGACCCCGGTGGCCAGCTCTTCCAAACCTACTTCACGGCCCCCAAATGTTGAAACTAAGGAACCCAAACCTACGGTCAGGGCGAAGGGTAAGGCAAAAGCGAAGGTGAAGGTGAAGAAGGAAGCGGCTGCGGCTGTTGGTGTGGAGGGGGAGGACGTCGACATGCACGACGGGGACAAGGAAGCTGTCGCGACGAAGGCGTCGGATCCTGCGGAGGAGAATGATTCGGGTGAGGAAGAATTGGAGGATGTAGAGGAACGTAAGGCTGCGTCTAAAAGGTATGTTTGTAGTTGCTCGTTTCCATCCACCCGCCTTTCCGACCAATGCTAACTGCTGAATTATCATCTCAGTGCGGAAGTTGCTCTGGATCGGAGAGATGAGATGGATGTGGAGGGTTGGAAAGTCGGCGATCCGTATGTCCTGTCGTTGAGAATCGAATGCTGCGTTGCTGACATCCTCTCACAGTGTACCTTATGCGGCGCTCGCAAAGGCGTTCACACTCATCGAAGCAACTACGAAGCGGATAGAAAAGACATCTCTCCTCACGAGTCTCATGTTACTTGTCATCCAGAGACGCGAAGCCGGAGACACCGACTCGTTGCTCAAGACGGTCTACTTGTGCATCAACCGTGTCCGTTGCTCCCCTTAACGCATGTATTGCGCACTTTTCGGCTGATTCGGACATCTACAGCTAGGTCCAGATTACACGGGTATCGAGCTTGGGATCGGCGAGAGTCTACTCGTCAAGGCAATAGGCGAATCTACAGGGCGAAGTCTTCAGCTCATCAAAACAGAGCTGAAGAAAGAGGGTGACCTCGGGTTAGTGGCAATGGTGAGCGGTACTGCCCACTGTAGAGCACGAGACGCTTAAGACGCTCCTGAAGAATTCTAAGAATATGCAAAAGACCCTGTTCAAGCCAAAACCTCTGACGGTCCCTTTCGTCTTTTCAAATTTGAAAGAGATCGCTCTCAGTGCTGGCCATTCGGTGAGCCACGCGATCGTTTCTCCCACTGGAGCATCCTAATACCTGTCCTAGTCACAAGGCAAGAAAGTGTCGATCGTCACGAAGCTTCTTGCTGCGTGTAAGGGCGAGGAGGCAAAGTATATTGTCCGGAGTTTGGAAGGCAAGCTACGGATAGGCAATGCTGAACGTACGGTGTTAGTGGCTCTTGCCCACGCTGTTGTCTTGGCAGAGAAAGAACGATGTATGCACCATGTTCTCGAAAGTCACCATGGGCTTATATCATGCTTAGCCGAAAAGAAATGGAGCTCAGAGAAGCTAGCGTCACGGTTAGAAGAGGGTACCAGTATAGTCAAGTCGGTCTACAGGTAAGGTCTATACGTTCTAATGGCAGTCGCCATGTTCATACTCGCGTTGCCAGTGAACTCCCAAACTACGATGCGGTGGTCCCGGCGCTTCTCACCGTTGGTATAAGCAAACTACGCGAGGAGTGTAAGCTGACCCCCGGAGTGCCACTCAAACCGATGCTTGCCAAGCCGACAAAGGCCATTGGCGAGGTGTTAGATCGCTTCGAGGGCAAGCGATTCACCTGCGAATACAAATATGATGGCGAACGAGCACAGGTGCACAAGCTTGTCGATGACACTGTTGGTATATTTAGCCGCAACTCGGAGGACATGAGCAAGAAATATCCGGATCTGGTCGAACAGTTACCACATGTAGGAATTCCATCTGTTTGTGGGGAGTCGTCACTCTCACGAAGTGATATAGTGCATCAAAGAGAACACAAAGTCATTCGTGTTGGACGCGGAAGCCGTGGCCATAGACAGAACGACGGGCAAGTTGATGCCGTTCCAGGAGCTAAGCAAGCGCAAGCGGAAGGATGTAAAAGTGGAAGACATCCAAGTACGCGTGTGTCTTTTCGCATTCGATCTACTTTACCTCAACGGAGAAGTGAGTGTCCTCGCTTCTTCCTGCTTCAGTCCGGGACCTTTTTGTTGATCAATCGTACGCAGCCGCTATTGCACCGTACCCTGTCAGAACGGAGAGAGCTTCTGCGGCAAAACTTTGAACCTGTTAACTTTGAGTTTCAATATGCCAAATCTTCGGACTGCGAAAAGACGGAGGACATTCAGGCATTCCTTGATGAGAGCGTTAAAGATGGCTGTGAGGGTCTCATGGTTAAGATGCTCGAGAGCGAAGCAAGCTACTACGAGCCGTCCAGACGCAGTGTCAACTGGCTCAAGGTCAGCACTCTGCGTCATCCCCACTTGCGAAACTGACCTTTCTCTGCGACAGTTGAAAAAGGACTATTTGGCTGGCGTCGGCGACTCACTTGACCTTGTCGTTATCGGTGGCTACTACGGGAAAGGCAAGCGAACGAACGTGTACGGCGCATTCCTCCTCGCGTGCTACGATGCCGACTCGGAAGAATATCAGACCATCTGCAAGATTGGTACTGGGTTCAGCGAGGAAGCATTGGCAGCACATTACACGGCATTGCAATCTCTGGAAACGGACAAGGCACGTGGCGACATCAAGGTGGGCGGAGCAAAACCAGACGTGTGGTTCGAGCCCAAGGTCGTCTGGGAAGTACTCACCGCAGACTTGAGCTTAAGTCCGGTGTATACAGCGGCACAAGGCTTGGTAGGTACCATTTGTGAGACAGTTTTATTTCCGATGGCTTATCTAAGCATAAGATTGAGGAGCGCGGGGTTTCATTACGGTTCCCTCGCTTTCTTCGGGTCCGGGACGACAAAACTGCTGATGATGCGACAGGGCCGGAGCAGGTGAGCGATGGTGGTGCATGTTAGTCACCACAGGTACTAATGGTGCGGATGGTACGGCGGTAGGTCGCAGAAATGTACGAACGGCAGGTGTTAGCCCAAGGTGGAGGGCAGAAGAAAAAGAAAGGGGACGGTGATGCAGACGACGGTTTCTGGTGATATATCCGCGGCGAAGGCGTCTCTCAGCTTTGTTTCCGATCTCAACGTGGTTGGGTTAGACCCCTGGGTGTGACGCGAGCACGATGTGCAAACCTCTAAATGATTGGGATATAACAATTGCGTACACGACTACTTGGCCGACTGGCTTGCTGCTTGCGCAGCCTTGATAGCCTCTGTGACTTTTCCCTTGGCAGCATCCGGTGGAGGGGCGGCCTGGATGGCTTTCTTTTCCTTGCCACCGCGATACCAGTAGTTCACGAAGCGATATCCTTGTGTGAGCTGCGCGGTTGCATTCGTGATATGGCAGGCAAATAGGAGGTAGTTTCGGGGTTCGACTTTCCATGCTGAAAGAATAAAAACGATCGGACGATGTCAAAGTGAAAGAGTGAAGGAGTAATAACATACCGAAACGCATAAAAACCATACTTTTCGAGGCATATGTGAGGACGGAACGGAACTGAAAAGACCGAGACATACGAGTAGGCAGAGAGAGCAGAAGTCATAGTCCCAGAGATGACCTCTTCATCCTTCTTCAAGTCAGCGATGGCAGCGAGGGGCAGGCCCCAGTTGGCGACCTAAATGAATGATGTGAAGGTCAATCGTAGAGCTTGATTGAAGCGGCAGGCAGGCACGAACGGGTCCCCAGAAATGAGTGCCTATGAAGCGATCCATGAGCAGATCTATCAATAACGATTGTGATGGCGAACATACTGAAGAAGTACTCTCGTGCAGCAGGAGACCGAATCCAGTGGAAGAAAGTGGAAGCCATGTTTGAGAACACCGAAAAGCCCAGAAAGCGAATTTTGTGGGGGAGTACGTCACGTGCCCCGATCCCACTTTTGTGCTTTAAGTTACAAAAAGTGGGTCCCGCACACACAGCACAATGCCAACACGGACTCGCTACGCGATCAAGACAGTCGTTGATTGATGGTACACGCTCTCTATCTGGCCTTTCGGGTCCTGTAGTTCCTCGCTCCTGCGCGGGAGCTATTGTCCCTATATTCGAGCGCCCTTAAAAAGGCAAATGACTCTCCGCCCACGTTCCGGCGTTCCTCTTTATTCAACTCCCTCAATCTGCCCATCTTTTTCCCCCGCCCGCTCATCTTTCCCCCCCCCTCCCCCGTCCCATCCACCTTTTTTTTAATTTGTCATGCAATACGCAGGGAGCCAATATAACGGCGGAGGTTACTCTAACGGTGCAGGTTACTCTAACGGCGCAGGTTATTCTAACGGCGGAGGTTACTCTGGCCAGCAGCAGACATACGGATATCCTGGTCAGTATTATCAGCAGCCGCAGCAGCCGCCACAGCCGATCCAACAGCAATACTCGGGCCAGCAGCAACAACAACAATATGGATCAACCTCTTATGCAGGGACTATCCCGTTCCCCCAACCCCAACCATCGCCCAATACTGTTCCCGCCGTCCTCCAGCCCCCAGCATCCCAACAGCCAGTTCATCGTTCACAAACTCCACACCCGACTGTGAGTCGAAGGCGCCATGGTTCGAATACAAGGAAGCCAATCAAGCCAGCCCTAAAAGACCCCAATCGTAGGAACTCTGCAAATGGTCCTCTCCTTCCAGTCCCTAGCCAACGGATGCCGAGGCATTCTAGCGGCGCCGAAAATCGTTCTCGAGTGAACTCCATCGTGCGACAAAGGACCAATTCGGGCTCCCGGGCAGACCCTGGTACGCGTCCCCATATACGTCTTTGCGCCATGATGGCTTTCATGATAGCGCTAATTTTCGTTCCATTTCTTTTTATCTTACGCGTTTTATCAAGACCACGTTTTTTTGTCGATAAACCCACCCAACGGGCTCGAGCTGAGTAATATCGCCTATAGGGCTACAATAGATGAGTTACGTGATCAAATATTCCTCATGTGGCCAAGCGGTGTCGTGCACCATGAGCAAAACGGACATGACTGGCGCGTGAAGTTTGCTGGCAGCCCGTGGGACTCCAAAGGCCATGAGTCGATCAGGTATGCGTCTAATTGCGTCTAATTACAGACCAATTATGCGTTTACATTGACCTAATATCTCGCTTAGGGCCCAAAAGCTGCTATGCCGAGTATTTTGGGCACTCGCCACTCAGGTCCGGCGCCCATCATGATAAGATCCGTTTATCCCTTCAACTGAGCACTGCCTCTTCCTTTTAGGGATATGTGTACTTGACATCAATCAATACTGGACGCGCCGTATGTCACTTAAGCAGGGCCTCGTGTCTCTGTCGATCTCTCATATCACTCCACTTGCCTATGTAGTTCAAGAGCCCCCGATTGGTGTTCATACGCGCGCCTGTGGACGGTCGTGCTCACTTCTTTGCCATGTCGCTCAACAGCTCTGGCAACCGTGTCACGTTTGTTGACCCACCAGCCGCGATTGTCAACTCGCTAGGCTTGAGCCTTCGCACGGCATTCCCACGCCGAATTGCGAACGACCATGCATCCGATGGTATATACACCATCACACTTAAATCTGGTATCAACGGTGCGCTCCACACTCACCCTGCGTTCCTTCCCGTCATTTTCTCACTGGTCGTCGTGGTGGTCTTCAGCAATGGGCTCTGAGAAAAATCTATTTTTGGCGCATATTCTCAAGTACATCAATGATATGGCATTCAAACTTGACGCTAGCGTGCCCTTGGCGCGTCGTGGGCTCTTTGGACGCCACGGCCGCAAGGAAATCTGGGTGTTCAAAGGTTCCGAATCATGGTGGCCCAGGAGCAAGTGATGGCTTGTATTTTATGTACTCGTTTTCGACTGATCTTATGACCTAACGTGTTACCTATCCCATGACTATTGGCAATCTTCTTGACGGACCCCCGTTATATCACTGAACGCTGTGTCACTGCTGTGTACAATGCTATGTCTCGTATTATGCAACGATGGCTCAATTCAAGGGGGGTTCTGTACCCCGAAGTACACGGAAATGGAAGTGGGAAATTTTTAAGAAAATCTACGTGATATTCAGGTTGGAGGCATCCAATAGCAGTCCAGTGGTTGGCTTGGGTGATGGTGACCGTGACGGGATCCCCGTTGCATGTCAAATTTTCTAGCTCGTCAATCTTGACCTGCTGAATGTGACACGAAGTCTGCACGATCCATCCATCCCAACGTGCCCTCCTTGCGAGTATAAGCAATATATTTTCAGTCGTAACAGGCTGGTCGATAAAGAGGACAATGTCGACGTCTTCGTTGTTAGAAGGTCCCATCGCACGCTCCATCTGGCAGAACAATTGATAGGTCTCATTTTGCTGTGTAGCAGTGGTGTCCTTCCCGGTGAGGATATCATCGCTGTCACGATCAAGTTCAGTGGCGCATTCACAGATGATTGAAATGTTGGCCTGTCAGCTCGGTAAGCAAAAAAACTAACGAAATGAAGGTGTATTTGCCACCGTCCACCGTAGCCAGAGCAGTAGTACACGGATAATCAACGATCAATCAATAACCATCGTCCGTGGGTCTGCGCCCCGCGCAGCACGCATGTTTGTAATCACCCCAGCCAACGAGCTCATGGCGTGGCCATGGAAGAACGCACTGTGGAACAACAAGGCCTGTTCGATGAGCGCCATCACATCCGTGAAAACTAGCGGCCAGCCTAAATCACGCCGGTCTTCCATCATGAGCAGGTCCATCATAACGACCGCACCGCCGTCGCGTATCGCTTGCAGGCCCTCCGGGCTACGTTCATCCGTCGCTACGTAGAACTTGTCGTCTGGCAGTGGCGGGTGCAGCGTCACTTGTTCCAGGTTCGGCTTGACTCCTTCAAGATCGTATGTCGCAAGATTGCTGATATGCTCCAGGATCTCTCGGCCAGACGCTAGCCTATCCCTCACCCGTTGCACGTGCGCCTTGGGCGTGGATTCCGTAGTCCAACCAAGCCGGACGACTGTTGTGTGAGTTTGTTTCGGATCAGTGACAAGTTTTTAGTTGAGGGTGATGTGCTTTACAGTCTCCGCGACGCATGTGTGCTCCCATCCACAAGCGACCGCCGTTTATTTGTCGCATGCGAGTGGCAAGCGTTTCAGCGAGGCCAAGGATCTTCGGTGTAAAGATAAATGAATGCACAACCATGCTTGCAAATCTATTGCGCGAAGGTTCCTCAGTGAACCGCATAGCTCCCTTTAGAATGGGTCCTTGGGTTGAGTGCCAGTCACGCGAGAGTGAGACGGATTACTCACGGGTTTGCGACTAAGATGAGTCTCCCCGGCGAGCACAACAACGTCGGCATCCACGTCATAATAATCATCTTTGAAGCCACGAATCGTCGAACGCTTGGTGACTTGTCTGATAGGATTAACGACGGTCTTGGCAAAATCCATCCCTTGACTTGACAAGAGTTTAGCATTGTATCACATGTAAGAGAAACGATTATGCTCACACGCGATCAAAGGTGTGCAAGACCTCCCATCCATTATCATTTAACACCCGCTCGACAACACCGTCGTCATTGATATCCATTTCCAGTCCAAGCGTGGTCTCCCTCAAGACAGCTTTCGCAGCACCGAAGTCGAGAATGTCTCTACCGTCAGGCAGCGCACTCGTCAGAAGATCGGAGATGTCCGTTGGCTCGTCGGGTGGCCAGAATCCTGCATTCTCGTGATCGTCAATTTCCGACTCAGGGTAGGGTTCCCATTTGCCCCGCATCTTCATCGCTTCGGGAAT